>PVKE010004170.1:13647-66590 GCA_004027555.1 Craseonycteris thonglongyai
AAAAAAAAAAAAAAAAATGGGCAGGGGAAGCCAGGATGGCTCAGCAGGTTGAGCACCCGTCTTGTAGCCCCAGGATCCAAGGACTAAATCCCAGCCCTGGCCCGTGCGGACCCATCTGCTGAACTGGGGTGTGCCCCCAGTTTGGTTCTGGCCAAGGTGAACTTCCCATGGGGAGGTCCCCAGTTTGGCTTCTGCCCCGGGCATGCTTCCCATATAGGAGGTCCCCAGCAGTTACTGCCCTTCACAGCCCCGCACCCACCTGTGGAGTGAAACTATATTGAAAATTAATGGGGAAGCCAGGATGGCTCAGCAGGTTAAGCACTCACTTTGCAGCCCCAGGGACTGAGGAGCAAGTCCTGGCCCTGGCCCATGTGGACCCATATGCTGAACTGGCATGTGCTTCCCATGCAGGAGGCCCCAGCTCCAGTCTCGCTGAGGCAAGCTTCCCATGGGTAGGAGGCCGCCCCCCCTGGACCCCGTTCAACCCCCAGCTTGCAGGGATGTGCCTCCCATGCAGGAGGCTCCTGGCACCTGTGTGGAACGAAACCATGTCGAAAACTGATGATGTACAACTATGGAGACTGCTCTGAGTCCTCCCCCTTCTCTCTGTCTCGCTCTGTCTTTATCTCTGTCTCTCTATATCAAAAATAAGAAAATAAATCTTAAAAAAAAAAAGAGAGAGAATTAATGACATGCAGCTGTGGAAACTGCTTTGGGCCCTCCCCCTTCTCTCTCTCTCTCTCTTTCTCTCTGTCAAAAACAATAAAATAAATAAATAAATCCTCAAAAAATGAGCAAAGAATCTGAATAGATATTTCTCCAAAGGAGACATACAAATAGCCAAGAAGTGCATGAAAAGATGCTCAACATCATTAGCTATCAGGGAAATGAAAATCAAAACCACAATGAAATAGCAATTCACACCCACTAAGAGTGGTTATGAACAAAAAAGAAAAATAATAAAAAGTGTTGGCAAAGATATGAAGATATTGGAACCCTCATACACTGTTGATAGAAGTGAAAAATGGGCCACTATTGTGGAAAACATTCTGGCCAATCCTTAAAAGGTTAAACATAGTTATCATGTGACCCCAAAATTGTGCTCCTAGGTATCTACCTAAAAAAAATAAAAAAATACGTCCACACAAAAACTTGTGCACAAATGTTCATAGCAGCATTATTCATAAAATGTAGAAACTACCCAAAAAGTATAAACAATTTACATGATCATCAAAGGATGAAAGGATAAACAAAATGTGATGTATTCATATAATAAAATATTATCTGGTTATTAAAAATAAAGAAGTAATTAAGCAAAATAAGTCAGATTGACAGAATCAAGAAACATATGACCTCACTCATGGACACAGTCAACAGTTTAGTGGTTACCTGAGGGTAAGGGGGGAGGTGGGTGGGAGAGCTGGGGAGGGGGTAGGAGGGAGGGGGCGTCAAATATATGGTGATGGAAAGAGAGGTGACTCTGGGTGGTGAGCACATAATGCGATGTATAGACAACGTAGTGTAGAATCGTACACCTGGAAACTATGTAATTGTTATCAATCAATGCCACCCCAATAAATTTAACAATAAAAAAAGTAGAAACAACCCCCCAAAAAAGAAGTAATATTGATATATACTATAACATTTATGAACCTTGAAAACATTATGCTAAATGAAAGAAACCAGTCAAAAAGGACCAACATATTATATGATTCCATTTATATGAAATATCCAGAATAGGCAAATCTGTAGAGACAGAAAGTATATTAGTGGTTGCCTAGGACAGGGAAGATGAGGGGTTTGTGGGTGAAAGGGGACTTGGGGGAGGTGATGGCTAAGAGGTGAGGGTTTTTTTTTTTCAGGTGTTGACAATGTTCTAAAATTTATTGTGATGATAACTAAGTGATAATACCAAAGCCACTGAATTTTATTTAAATGGGTGAATTGTATGGAATGTGGATTATATTTCTATAAAGCCTTTTTAAAAGCAGGTAAAGGGGAAGCCGGGATGGCTCAATGGGTTAAGCGCTCACTTTGCAGCGCCAGGGACCAAGGATCGAATCCCGGCCCCGGCCCGTGTGATCCCGGCCCCGGCCCGTGTGATGCCGGCCCCGGCCCGTGTGATGCCGGCCCCGGCCCGTGTGATCCCGGCCCCGGCCCGTGTGATCCCGGACCCGGCCCATGTGGAACCATATGCTGAACTGGGAGCTCCCCCAGTTCAGTTCTCTCTCTCTCTCTCTCTCTTTTTCTGTCAAAAATAAATAAATAAATAAATATATTTTAAAAAGTGAAAAGAAAACATTTAAAAAAAAAAAAAAGCAGGTAAAACAAAGATTGAAACATTAAATGAAATAAACCACTTAGTCCTTCGTTAGCCCCAGACACATTCCAAGTGCACAGTAAACCACCAAATGTCGCCAATGGCTACCATACTGGACAGCACAGACTGACATATTTCCATCATCACAGAAAGTTCTACTGGACAGCGCTCCTTTACAGCCATGTTTCTCAACCAGGGATGATCTACCCTGCCAGGGACATTCAGCCACAGCAGGAGACATGTTTGGTTGTCATAACTGGGTGGTGGGGTGCTACTGACATCTAGGGCTTCAAGGCCAAGGGCCCTGCTTAACATCCCATAATACATTGCAAAGGACAGCCCCACCACCAAAAATGATCCGACCCCAAATGTCAATGGTACCAAGACTGAGAACAGCTGCTCCACAAGATGTCTGTGCACACCTGAGTGTATCTACAGCTGTGTGAGGGCCTCTGGACATGAGGGCAGGTTGTGAATCTGCACAACTGTGTGCAAGCAATCCACAAGAGGAGTCACCACATACAAATTTGGACAATTTGCAAATTTATTATACCCGCTGCCCAGCAGATGGCAGCAAAATAAGTTCTTCTAATAAAGTAGTTGGAACTGAAGTGTCTTGAGGAAGGGCAACTTTTTCTAAATCACAGTTGGGCCCTAAGGGCTAGTGGATGTCATTTTTCTTTAATGCATGAGGGGAAGCAGGGATGGCTCAGTGGGTTAAGCTCTCACTTTGCAGCCCCAGGGACCCAGGATCAAATCCTGGCCCTGGACCGTGCGGACCCATATGCTGAAGTGGGGTGTGCTTCCCATGCTGGAGGCCCCCAGTTCAGTTCTCACCAAGGCAAGCTTCCCATGTAGAGGTCCCCAGTTCTGTTCTCACCCCCACCCCCCTGGTTTGGCCTCTGGCTCGAGGGGGCGTGCCTCCCAGGCGGGTGGCCCCCAGCGCAGTTCCTACCCTGCATGGCCCCCCACCCACCTGTGTGGAATGAAACCATGTCAAAAACTAATGATGTGCAGCTATGGACTGCTCTGAGCCCTCCCCCTTCTCTCTGTCTCTGTCAAAAACAATAAAATAAATCTTTTTTTAAAAAGGCATAAGAGTGTAAGTCCATGTGGAAGCCCTGGTCTGTGTACATGTACTTCAGTGATTGGGTCAAAATGTATGTGTGAATTCAACAAGACAGTCAGGGTCTATGTGACAACCTCTCAGCCTCCACCCATGACTTCCCCCACACTAGCCTACCAAGTTCATCCACAGCATTGACATCAGCATGGCTGGCAATGAGCTCTTCCACCATGCCCTCCACTGCCAGGCGGGCTGCCAGGATCAGTGCCGTCGAACCGTCTGCCATGCGGGCATCCAGGTCTGTGGAGCGGTTCCGGATGAGAATCTAGGGCAGAAGGTGTGCAGCTGGGGAAGTCATGGCAGGAACAGAGGGACCAGGAGCACCTCCAATCTCTCTGAGGTCCCCACTCCTCACATCCCCTGGAATCAATGAGGTTCAGGGAGCAGCTACTTTCTAGAAACTGTACTCCCATATTTTCCCATTTTACAAATGCAAAAAATGGGCTCTGAAAGGCAGAAGTAGGATTCGAACCCAGATCTGTCTGATGCCTTTCCCAGCACTGAAGCCCTAAGGGGCAGGCTCATCTCACCTGGAAGACACCCTGGGCATCAGCAGTGACAGCCGTGTGCAAAGGGGTTCGGCCGGAGTGGTCCTGGGCATTGGTGTCTGCCCCAGCGTCCAGCAGCCGCTTGGCTGCGTCGGCCCGGGCATAACGGGCGGCCAAATGCAGGGCTGTTTCTCCTGTGCGGTCAGTCCTTGCCCCGAGCTGGGCCCCCTGGCAGATCAGGTCTGAGATGATGCTTGCTGACGTGTCTTCAGCTTCATCCTCCTCAGTCGGCATCGGCTCCAGGGCCCCTCCACAGAAGGAGGCCAGCATCAGTGGGGTGAAGCCATCTATAAGGGAGGTGGACACAGAGGGCTTTCCTACTAAGGGCATCGCATGAGGAGGAAGTGGGACCCATGGATACACATCTGCACATATGCTATGTCCCCAGGACGAGGATTCATGGGCATGTGATTTGTCACAAAAGGGCTCCAAGGCAGAAGAGGATCAAAGACAAGGGAGGGAGGAAGCCAAAGAAGCATGAACTTCAGACAAATTCCCAGCGGGTTATTGCACCCGATCCCAAAAAAGTCTGGAGGCTTTTATACCTAGAGTTATAATCCAGCTTGAGGCAAAGGAGCTGTGCCTTTCGTACACCCATACCCACTGGTTCAGAGCACCCCTAGGGATATGAGATCCCTGAGGGACTTCAAAATGGAGCCACAGATGCAGGCCATTTGGAGCAAATGTGAAATGGACCTGAGGGGAGGAATACCCTGAAATATGATAAAGATTGATCTAACAGGATCAAAATAACATAGTCTGCTGTACTCTGCATGAACATTTGCTCTGGTGCACTTTGGGAGACACTTGCACCCCATCCTCCATCCTCAAACTCTGAACAGAGCTGAACTCCCTCCCTCAGGAACAGGTAATGTGGCCCAGGCCTAGTCACTCTGCATATTCTAGCCCTCTGGCCATGCTGATTGGTTCAGGGATGAGCATGTGACCCTAGTCTATCCAATCAGCACTCATCCTGGGACTTTCCCTTGTATAAATGGAAAAAAGATTTTATAAGGGTGGTCCCACCTGTGGCCAATGTGTCCCCAGGAAAAAGTCTGCCTGGGCTGGAGCCCAGAGATGGTGAGTCATGGATCCAAATGTGCCTGATGCTTCCAGTTACAACAGCCAGTAAATCCCTTGTTTTACTTAAGCTAGTTTGAGTTGAGCTATTATCACTTACAACCAAGAGTCCTGATAAACATACAGCCCCACGGATAATACCTGGACATACCTAGCTCTCCCCAGAACACAAACCCAGATGCAAATTCTCACAAGAAGGACAGATAAGGGGCATCCTGGGTAGGGAGGGAGGTGCCACTTACCTGGGCCTCGCACATTGACATCCATGCCATCAGCTTCCACATCACCCTGTGGTGGTGTCAGTGCCATTGCTGGTGCCACACGGATGTCAGCAGCAACCAGGTGATGTTGAGTCCACTGGCGGCAATCCACGGTATCCTCAGCCCCCACGCCAGGCTCCTCTACCTGGAGGCACAAGGACCCAGGTTCCCACAAGGGGTTGGAGAGAGATAGTTAGAGGGATAGTCTGGGCATCCCCCCGTGATTCTGTCATGGGGATGCACACACAGGCCCCAGAACCTGATTGTTTTCTAGATAAGGAAACATAAAAGGGGTTTTTCCTCATAAAAAGAAAAACTGGTGCTTTAATCCAAATTGGGAGGAGAGAAGGGCTGGGAACCCAAGGTGGGTGATCAAGGAGGAGACATAGAGTGTAGCACCTGTCAGCACATACCTGCCTATATACTAGACATGAACACACCAAAAATGAGATTACAAGAACAATTCTACTAACAACAGCTATGAAGAAGAATAAAATACTTAGAATTAAATGTAACAGAAGAAATGTCAAACTTGTATTCTGGAAACTACAAATCACTGGCAAAAGAAATGTGAGGGCAAGGGGGGTCTTTTAAGGATCACTATTCATCTGTGAGCATGAATATGATCATGAGGTATCAGGACCAAATAGTCACATGTAAATGTATCAATTTAACTTCACAAGCACAGCACCTGGGAGCTTACTATTAATACATTTCAGACTCATGATCCAAAAGGCATGAGTGATGTTATGGAAACAGGACAGAATATCCTTAGCCAGCCTGCCAAGGCTCTTAAGAGCCTTTGGGCATCAAACATAGAGCCTGACCAAGGCAGATCTAGCTTAAGGATCCAAGTGACTTCCTCTGGGCTTGCCTACTGACTACCAGGGCCCTCAGGATCTTTATTTATTTTTTTAAGTTTATTTTATTGTTTTTGACAGACAGAGACAGAGACAGAGAGAAGGGGGAGGGCCCAGAGCAGTCTCTATAGTTGAATGTCATCAGTTTTTGACATGGTTTTGTTCCACACAGGAGGGCGGGGGCTATGTAGGGCAGAAACCGGACCGGGGCCCTTCTGCATGGGAGGCACCCTCCCTTGAGCTAGGGGCCTAAACAGGGGGTGAGAACCAAACTGGGGGCCTCCCACATGGGAAGCACACCTCAGTTCAGCATATGGGTCCACACAGGCCAGGGCCAGGATTTGATTCTCGGTTCCCGGGAGTGCTTAACCTGCTGAGCCATCCCAGCTTCCCCCCAACCCAGGATCTTGAAAGCAGGGATCAGAGGAGAAGGCACAACCTTCAGTCGCTTGGCCTCCGGGCACTCTGTGTCCATCCAGTCTGTGGCCACCTCCCCCATCAGACTCTCGCCCTTGGCCATGTTCCTGTGGGGACAATGGGAAGGGAAGAGGGGAAAATGGAGATATGGGAACTGGGAGGATTTGGGATGTGATCATAGCAGAGGTCCCGGAGGAGAGGAGGGATCTGGAGTTGGGATAGGTCAGTAGGTGCAAGGGGCAGGGTCAACATACAGGGTCTAATGGGGAGGGCTACAGTATGGGTTCAGGGTTGCAGGGGATACAGTCGGGGGTTATGATGAGTGATGACCATGGTCTTAAGGTGGAACTGTGGAAGGGACAGGAGTGGAGTCGTGGATCAGAGTAGTGAGCGATGGGTTAGCTGAGGGTCATAGGCATACATCAGCAGTTACAAAGGATGATATCAGGGGCTATGGAGGATGGAGTTAGGCTCATAACAGGTAAGAGATGTAGCCAGGATGAAAAGGTTGTAAAAAAAAGGTCAGAGTGTCAGGGAGTGACAGGAAATGGGTAAATTCAGGGAGTAAGTCAAGGTGGGGTTGAGGGTCTTGAGAGACAGGTCAGAGAGTTGGAGGTGAGGCCCAGCATTGAGGCCAGGATTGAGGATCATGGGAACAGACACTGAGTTGGAATAAAAAGGGGGTTAGAGGGGAGGTCAAAGATCAGAGTAGGTTAGAGCTAGAGAGAGGTCAGAGGGCAGGGATGGGTTGAGGTACAGACAGGGGTCATGGGGTCAGCAATCATGTGGGAATAAATGCTGAGTAATAGGATGAAGTCTGAGAGGTCGAGGTGGGGTCAGGTGGGGTCAGGATAGGATTTGAGTCAGGGGAACTAGAACATAGGAAGTGGGGTCAGGGGTCATAAATCAGGGTTGATTCCCCAGGATTCATAGAGTCAGCAGTCAAGGCGATGGACACTGGAATCCAGGCTGGAGTCTGAAGGTAGGGTCCAGTGGGGGTCAGAAGTCTGAGTCAGGTCAGGGAGGATCCAAGGGCTCACAAGGCCCCTGAAGTCAGGGGTGGGGAGTGGGCAGGGTCCTCACTTCATGCCCAGCGCGTCTTGGCCCACAGGCTCACGCCGGCCCTTGTGCCCAGCAGCCATGTCCTTGTGCAGCGCAAAGCCCTCAGGGAACCAGAGGGTGCTGTGCTCCCGCTTGCGCCGGGCCACCATGACGCCCAGGATGAGCATGACCAGCAGGAAGACGGCGCTGGCAGCCAGCAGCGGCAGCAACGGCACACTTGGCTCTGGCAGCTCCAGCGGTTCCCCTGCAGGCAGGAAATGGGGGTCTCAACCACGGCCCACGGGCACCCCAGCATGGGAGCCCCAGCTCCACGCGGGTCACCCGCCAGCCAGCTCACCCCGCGCGGCCCGCAGTGGGTACGGGAAGTCCAGGCGCTCCACGGCTGACAGTGCTCCCAGGTAGTCAGCTGCACTCTGGGCATCGGGGAAGCAGTGGTCATTCTCTGGGGACTGCAGGCACAGCCGGTTGTCAATCTCCAGCATCACCACTGAGCTGTGAGGACACAGGGGAGGAACAGGCTGGCTCAAGGGGGCACTTGCTGCCAGCTGGGCACTAAGCCCCGCCCCCTCCCCAGCACCAGGTTCCAAAGAGCCATGGCCCACCTGCCCCTGTCTGGCGTCCACTGCTACCACGGCCCCAAAACCAGCCTTGCTGTGGCTACCAGTGGGCATTGTTTTCATGCCAATATCTCCTGGCCCATGCTCAGATCGTCTTTATCGGGTTGCTACATCCATCTCCCAACTACAATGAGCACTGGCTTCTAATAGCCAACAGCTGTCCCTTCTCTGGAGAACTGGCCTCAGCAAAGTAGGAAACCCCCTCCCTTGGGAGGTGACACTCATCAGCCACTAAGTGGCTGATGCAGGGTTCTCCTGTCTCAAGGTGGGACTGACACTGAGGTGCTATTTACACCTCAGAGTGCTCCAGGGAGTCAGGCTGTCCCATCCTGCTTCCCTCTTCCCTCTCTCCTGAGACCACGCCTTCCATAGGGCAAATATGAGGGCGTCCAGAAAATATCATAAGAACAGTTACATGGCTCGAGACTTTCCTGACAGCCCTCGTATATCTGAATCCCCGCCCCCCCCACCCCCACCCCATCTCAGGCTCTGCTTCCAGGAACCCAGCCCTCCAACTCCCTCTTTCCTTAGGATCCCCAATACCCCACATCCCAATGTCTTCCTATTTCTCTAGCTGCCCCTTCTCTTATAACCACAGAACCAACTCAAACTAGTCCTATCCTGTTTCTAACAAGACCCAGAATCAAAGTGCACCCCACTTACAAGTACCACTTACAAACACCACTCACAAGTAACACTTGAGAACCCTTAACTGCTCCCCCAGGGGACAAAAGGACTGAGATGACCAGAACCTGAACACCAGAGCCCCTTCAGAAGCAAAGGGTCCATTGTCCAGAAAGGCCCGGTGCTTAAATCTTGCCCTGAACCCTGAATTGGGGAGACAGATTTGAGCCTTGGCTCCTGTCTTCCTGGCCCACCAAACTTGCAAATAAAAGCTCTTTCCTGTCTCAAAAGCCAGGGCGTCAGGCAGTGAGCCCTTTCTCAGTAACACTCTTTTCTGATCTAATTTCCTTCAACCAACCTTTAGGTCTCAGTGTCCCCAGACAATTCTGTCCCCACTTCTTTGAGTCCCTCCCATGGCTTCAATGATTATCAACACCCTTTTGTCTTTCTTGTCTCTGTCCTCAGCCCTTAGTTACCTTCCTCAGGTCTCCATGTTACCCCCCCCATCCCAACTCCTCAGACTCTACAAGCCCCAAAACAACCCCTATTTTTTTACCCTCCAGTTTGATGAAATGCCCTCCAGCCACTCAGTAACCCCTGCCAGAGACGGGCCCATCAGCCACTCTCTTCCATTTCCCCTAGACCTAGACCAACCAGACCCAGTCAGAGCCGGAGCCCTCATCTCTAACATCCAGCCCTCCTCTCTATGCCAGGGCCCACCCTGCCCAGAGGCCACACCTCCCTCTGGTTCACCCATCAGGCCACCAGCAGAAGTTCTATATTTTCTATTTCTAAACAAACAAAAACTACCCGTGCTCTTAGCCAGGTGCTACAGCTCTGCCTCTCCGAAGGAGGTGGCTCTATATCCAGGGGCAATCCTGCTCCCCAGAGGACCCTTGCCCTGTCTATCACGTCTTAGGGGTGGGGTGCTACTTGCATCTAGTGGTTGGAGCCCAGGAATGCTGCTCAACACCCTACAGAGCACAGGATGGTCCCCACAGCAAAGAATGATTGGACCCCAAATATCAACGCTGTCAAGGTTGAGCTATGCTGGACTTATTGCCAAGAAGGCTCCCCAAGGTGTCAAGTGAAACGCACCAGACCTGATCCACGGTGCCCGCCTCCTGTCCCCTGCTAGGTGCCTGAGCAGCTCTCCCAGGTGGAGCCACTCACCCGATCACCTCGGGGGCCAGCTCCCTCCGGTTTCGGGCTTCGTAGCCAGGGCCAGGCCGGTGGTAAGGGAAGACCATGGCCTGGCCATGCTCGTCCAGGCGGAAGCGCAGCGAGGTGCGCAGGATGCCGCTGAGCCGCTGCAGAAAGTCGGCGCTGGAGCGTAGCAGCTCCTCAGGCGGCAGCAGCACGGTGAGCACCAGCACGCCGCGGGCCAGCAGGGCGGGCACCTCCCCCGCACAGTCCAGCCCATCCCAGCCGCACTCCTCCGTGTTGCAGCCCTGGTCGCACCGGCCGTCTGCAAAGTGGTCCGCGCAGTACTTCTCATAGACTGGGCTGAGGATGGAGAGGGGGCGCTGTCAGGGGGCCTCCGACCCCCTGCACACAGAGCACAGAGCACCCAGACTCCGGAGACAGAAGGGGGACCGACAGCTAACACAGAGGACTACAATGTATCTGTATGTGGGTCACTTTCCGGCAAATCCATCCATTTCCTCAGTAACTATGAATAGATCCCTATGGATAAAAGTCTGCTAGGTTCTGGGCACTGCGGTAGGCACCCAGGATGTGTCCAGTTACAAATCCTTGAACACGTGGAGCTGGCATTCCAGTGGATGGAGGTAGGTGTTAAAGGATGAGCTGACTATATAGCATTTCAATTACACGTCAGCAAAAGCTAAATGTAAACACACACACACAAGTGCTATATGGAATTAAATGCTAAGGAGAAAAATAAAGCAGGGTAAGTGGTAGGGGCGGCCAGGGGGATCACTGAGAAGGTGCAACTATTTAAGCAAAGACTTGAAGGAGGTAGGGGAGGATCCATGTGGCTTCCTGAGGAAAGAATATTCCAGGCAAAAGGAACAGCCACAGCAGTTTCTGAGGTGACACCAAGCTCAGGGTATGGGAGAAAAGTTGGAGAAGCCAGGGTGGCTGGAGAAGATGGACAGATAGACAGGCCTCTATGGGGCACAAAGGATGCATAGAGGGACACAAGAACAGATCTGAAGGACATGGATGAGCAGGTGGGGCACAAAGAGAGATAAACTGGTACATGAACAGAAAGATACACAGATGAACGCCAAGGATGGACAACATACAGTTGGGCGCACAAAGGGATAAAAAGAATTCCTGGATGGACAGCAAGATTGACAAACGGGGCACAGGGAAGGACAGATGGAGTGCACAGGCATACAGAAAAACAGACAGGTGGGGTACATGGATGGACAGACATAAACATTGGGACAGTCAGCGCACAGGATGGACAGAAAAGGCACACAGGTGGACAGATAGACAGACAGGAGTGGTACTCAGCTGGGCAGACAGGGTACAAGAAGAAATAAACGGGGCAAATGAGTGGACAGGCCAACAGTCTAAAGATGGACTGACAGACATACAGACCAAGGCAAATGGATGGATAGATGGATAGGCAGGACCCATGGATGGTCAGATAAGGCGCATGGGCAGACAAGACAGTCCAGGAAGGGGGTGGGGGGTGGAATGGAAGGACAGATGGGCAGAGGGGCGGGATCCATGCACCGACAGACGAACCAGACAGACAGAAGGACTCACTTGCAGGCGCGCTCACGGCCGCCCTCCAGGCAGTCGAAGTTGTCGTAGAGGCAGGCGGGGTTGCTGCAGGCGGGGTCGCAGCGGCTGTTGTTGAAGAGGCGCCAGCACTGCAGAGCCGCGCACTGCCTCCAGGGGTCGCCCACGCTCAGCGAGCAGTCGCCGCCGTCCCAGCCGCAGCCCGGACTGTTGCAGTCGCGGTCGCAGCGCCTGTCCCCGCTCTTGGCCTCGCAGGAGGCGCTCGGGCACAGCGGCTCCTCGAGGACCTCAGGCGCCAGTGCCGGCATCTCGCAGCGTGGCCCAGCCCAACCCAGCGCGCACGCGCAGCGGAAGAAGGGCGCCGACGGTTCGGGGTGGCAAGAGCCCCCGTGGAAGCAGGGGGAGAGCACGCAGCTGGCATTGGCGGCGCCAGGCTGCGCCTCCCGTGAGCCACGACAGGCGGGCCCCGACAGCCCCGGAGGGCAGGCGCAGCGCGGCCCACGGACCGTCTGCTGGCACGGGATGCCCACCGGGCACTGCAGCTCCCGGCATGTGCGGGCTACACGCTCGCAACGCGGGCCCCAGAACGGCTGGGGGGACGGGGGAGGGGGGAACATGGGAGAGGGGCAGGGATAAGGGAAGAGAGAAAAGGGGAAAAGGGAGAGAGAGGGGAGGATGGGGGTCAAGACTTGGGCACCCTTGAGCCTCCAATCTCCCCAATCTTACCACACCTCTCCCCCTTCAGCTAAAGCACACCACCTTCCCCAGGAAGCCACACACCTCCCAATCCCAGCCTGGCACCCTCCCTCCAGGTATCCTCAACATTCCCCAGAAAACCCCTTCCCTTCCACCTCTTCTCCCCACTGCTCTCCACTTACTGGGACACAGTGGCAGGCGAAGGTCAGCACTCCCCGAGGGTCTTGGCCAGGGTGGCACTGGCCTCCATGCTGGCATGGCTGGGACTCACAGGGAGACAAGGCAGTCTGACAGCGGGTACCTGGGCAAGCAGGAGCTGGTGGATCAGCTCTAGTAGGGGGACACAGGCAGGATCCCAGGCCAATCCCCTCGCCCACTCTTACCTGTGAAACCTGCTTGGCAAAGGCAGTGGAAGCCCCCGCCCGGGTCTTGCAGGCAGTCCCGGGTGTGTGCCACGTGGCAGGCACCCAGGCGACACTCATTGATGTCTGCCTCACAGCGCAGGCCAGTGTATCCCGGGGGGCAAGTACAGCGGAAGCCGCCCACCAGGTCCACACAGGTACCATTGTGCAGGCACCGGGGGCCTGGGTGCAGGGATAGGCCTGGGCCACAATCATCCTCATTAATCTCACAGAGCACACCTGGGAGAAGGGAGGATGGGGCAGCAGTCAGAAGGGGACCCAGCCCCCGAGCCTGCCCCTCAACCCTGGCCCTGGCATACATACCCAGTGTCCCAGGGGGGCAGGAGCAGAGATATCGGGCCACGAGGTCAATGCAGAAGCCCCCGTGCTGGCAGGGCTGGGAGGCACACTCGTCCACATCCTCCTCACAGTTGTCACCAGCGTAGCCAGCTGAACACTGCAGTAGTGGTGAGACAGGGAGCCACTCAGCCGAGGGACACAGACACTCCTCATGAGGACACAGAGAACCCCAGCACAAAAGGGCACACAGTCATCCAACACATGGAGACACCCAGTGTGCAGAAAACACACCCCCAAACACAGAGGACACCCAGACACTGAGGGCCACAGACATACCCAGTGCACGTGGACATACACACACAAACAAAGGATAGATACACAGGAGAAAAACCTAGACACCCAGATACACCCAAGACACTCAAAACCAGAGATGCACACTCAGACACCTGCACATGCATTCACGCCCAAGGAGACACCATGCACAGAGAGACACAGATATGTCCAGGAGCCAACCAAAGACAGAGGCACCCCCAGACAGACAGAAACACCCCCACATGTACCCAGAGTGACTCCCACAAAGATATACTAGTCACAGAAGCAAAGACCCAGACACGCTTGGAGGTACACCCACACCCGGCTACCCCTACACACAGAAATGTGTGTCCAGACATGCCTAGCCCCCCTCCCCGCTCCTCCCTCCCTGGGTGCCCCTTACCTCACACATATAACCTCCCATGTATCCTCGGCAGGTGCCCCCATGCTGGCAGGGCTGGGCCAAGCAGGGGTCCACCTCCTGCTCACAGTGGCTGCCTGTGCGGCCCTCTGGGCACACACAGTAGTGGGAGCTGTCCTTGTCCACACAGTGCCCACCAGCATGACACAGCTGCTCCAGCCGCACCCCTACACAGAGAGCTGCCTCAGGAACACACTCGCCACTCCTGTCCCCATCACACACAGCACCACCCCACATCCCTGCTGCTACCAGTCACCAGGGTCCCACCACACTGTCAGGGTGTCACACATCCCTCCAGACTGCAGGGTCCTAGTCACTGACACACATACACATTTGCTGCACACACACACCAGCTCAGTCACACACAGCACTGCAAATGTCACCTGTGTCTCGTAGTGACAGACACACATATACTGGCCAAGTGTCACACACACCTATACACACTCAACCGCACACCCCATCATGCCCACATGCTCCATC
This sequence comes from Craseonycteris thonglongyai, assembly GCA_004027555.1. Classification (NCBI taxonomy): domain Eukaryota; kingdom Metazoa; phylum Chordata; class Mammalia; order Chiroptera; family Craseonycteridae; genus Craseonycteris; species Craseonycteris thonglongyai. The sequence continues at coordinate 27,890 of PVKE010004170.1, forward strand.
ACAGCCTCACTGAGCTCACACTGGCAGGAAGTGTGTGCATATACGCCCTCCCGATCTGCACACACCAGCCACGCACGCCCCTCACCGATCTGGGCCGCAGCCTCTCTGCAGGGCAGGCTCCGGATGTCACAGAGGCGGCCGCTCCATCCCGGAAGACAAAGGCAGTAGAAAGAGGTCCCTGTCTGGGCACAGCGACCCCCGTTCTGACAGAGCACACGGCTGCACCAGTCTACCAGCGTCTGCAGGGGAAGCCCACAGTGTCGGCACTTGGGAACCCCAGAAATGCCCCAGATTCTCCCCACGGAGTCCCAGCCAGCCTCTTGATCACAACCCCCCTGCAAATCTCTCCCCAGAGCCCAGGCAGGCTTCTCCCCCAGGGTACCCAGCAGGCCCCTGCCCAGGATCCCATGTAAGTCTCACCCCCAGGACTCCCCTCCAGACTCCTCCACCCTGTGCCCAGGGACCCTGCCCACCTGGCACTGAGTGCCAGTGAAGCCCTCTGGACAGGTGCAGTGGAAGCCCGGCTGCATGGCAGTGCAGATGCCCCCGTGCAGACAGGGCTGGGAGAGGCAGGGGTCGGCTTCGTGCTGGCAGTGTGCGCCAGTGTAGCCACGGCGGCACCGGCAGCTGAAAGAGTTCACGCCATCTACACAGGTCCCACCATTGAAACAGGAGCTAGAGGGAAAGTGAAGGTGGGTCAGATCCTGCCCCTGTTCAGGCCTGGCCCTCCCCGCTGGGCCTGAGTTGAGTGAGCTCACTTTTCTGACCACTGTCCCCCACCGCCCTCCGAGAGAGGCTGCAACCCCCCACCCCTCCACACCCCCAGAGGCCCTGCCCGGTCCTATCCCTTAGCCCCAATGCACCAGGTACTTCAGCATCAAAGTGGGAGCCACCTGTAGGCCACTGCTCTGACCTGGCCTCATCCCCTTAAGGACAAGTGTCTCTAAGATGATCCTGCCCCTTCCCTGATAGTGCCCCATCAGACGTCTGAGTCCTGAGGTGAGTGTCAAGCCTAGGATCCCCTCATGTCCCTACTCCTTCTCAGGTGCATGCCCCACCCAATGCCGGGGTCCCTGAGCTCCCAGTAGAAGCCCCATCCACCTGGGGCTGCAGTTGGGTAGGTCCTGCTCACAGCGGAAGCCTCCATAGCCTGGGGGGCAGGTGCAGGTGAAGGAAGCCACGTGGTCAGTACAGGTGCCTGGGCCACAGGGGCTGCTCAGACACTCGTCCACATCGTGGGCACAGCGGGGGCCAGCAAAGCCCGGGAGGCAGGAGCAGGAGAAGGAGCCCACGTGGTCCTGACAGGAGCCCCCATTCAAGCAGGGGTCTGCGGTCAGAGGAGGAGGTCTGGTCACTCACCTGGCCCCACCCCAGCAGCCCTGCCTCCCCCATCATGCCTTGCACCGCAGGGAACTTGGGAGGGTAACAGGCTTGATTGGGAGGGACACATTTGGTCAGAGAGATCAAATTCTGTCCCCTCTGGGCCTCATCTCCTCCCTCATCTCACCTATGTGGAAGGGGGAGGGGCTGGCAGATCAAAAGTCCCCTGTGAGCTGCTAAGCACACCCTGTTAGCTGTGTCTGCTTTCTTCCTGGGCTCAGCAAAGGGAGCCTCCTCCAGACTTATGCTGGCCAGGACAGTGGCCACTGGACACACGTGGCTATTGAGTCCTTGACATGTGGCTGGTCCAAATTGAGTGTGCTTTTTTTTTTTAAGATTTATTTATTGTTTTTGACAGAGAGAGAGGTACAGCCAGAGACAGAGAGAAGAGGGAGGGCCCAGAGCAGTCTCCATAGTTGTACATCATTGGTTTTTCCACATAGTTTCAGGAACTGGGCTGGGGTCTCACCCCGGTGAGAACTGAACTGGGGGCACTCCCCAGTTCAGCACATGGTTCCACACGGGCTGGGGCCAGGATTCGATCCTCAGTCCCCAGGGCTGCAAAGTGAGCGCTTAACCCACTGAACCATCCCGTCTTCCCCTGATTACTTTTTTAATGTGAGTACTAGAAGAGTTTTAACTGCTTACGAGTATGTGGCTTGGGTCATTTGTCTGTTGGACAGCACTCCTGGAGAACTCAGTAGGGTCCTATTAACTCATACTTTACACACAATCCTAACTTGCTTGCTGCCAGAGACAATGCACAGGCTTCAGAGCCAGACAGACCTGTGCTCCCATCCCAACTCAGCCCCTTACCTGCTCCGTGACCTCAGGCAAGTCACTTAATCTCTTTGGGCCTCAGTCCCATGAGTGAAACAGAAAGTAAGAGAACTATGAAGATGACACCAGAAAGCACAGTGGCCAGCACACAGTATGTGTTTGATAAACATGTTTCCTAAGGCAGCAACCCCCAAGAGCTCCCTTGAACTCACTGGGATCACAGTCATCGATGTCCTGGTCACAGGAAGGGCCACTGTATCCCCCATGGCAGGTACAGCTAAAGCTCCCCGCCAGGTTGGTGCAGGTCCCATGGGGGCCGCAAGGTGAGGGACTGGCACACTCATCTACATCCTGCTGGCATCTGAGGCCTAGGGGTGGGGAGTAAGTTGACATCTAGGGTTAGAGGGTACAGGGTAGGGTCTGAAGGTACCTGCCACTCAGGAAGAACCTGAAGGCTGAGCTAAGCGAATGGAAGCAGCTATGCTGTCATTTGCCTCTGGGTGGTTTGTACGTGCGGTTCTAGGACTTCCTTGTTGCTCTAGTGAGTGGGAAGTCCACGCTCTGATGAGGACTGCTCCTACAGGAAGCTGTCCCCAAGCCCTCTCAGCCTGAGACCTAGCTTCCCCACTTCCATCTCCCTTCCTCTTCCTTCTATAGAACTGACCACAGGGGCTGTGAGTGTCTATGTCCAGCTCTGTCCCTTCCTAGAAAGAAGCTCCCCTAAAAGGTATGGCCCAGGGTGAGTCCCCTTCTAGGTCCCCAGCATCACTCAATATGAGTCAGGGAGGAGAGGAGGTGAAAGAGAGGAGGAGGAGAAGGAGGAGGAGGAGGAAGCAGCTCGCATACCTTGCCAGCCAGGGGGGCAGGAGCAGACAGCCAGCTGGCCAGGAGCAGACTCGCAGTGGCCCCCGTGCTCACAGGGGTTAGGGGAGCAGGGGGACAGCAGCTCACACTGACGACCTGTGATGGACAGGCAGAGTGAGGTAGTCTTGAAAGACTATTTGTTCCCATCATCCTCCAGGGGGGTCCCCACTTGATACCCACCTCCCAAGTTCCAGGGAGAAAAGAGGAAAAGAAAACAAAGGAACACCCCAATAAATTTAACAATGGAAAGAAAGAAAACAAAGGCAAACATACAGAAAGAATAAAGTGGAACAGAGGGAAGGAAGAGGAAGAGGGAGACCGGATCCTGGGGAGGAAAGGTGGAAACACACACCCTGGACTCCAGGGGGACAGGTGCAGTGGAAGCTCGTTCCATCGCTGGTACAGGTGCCCCCGGCCCCACAGGGCTGAGACTCACAGGCATCCTGAGCAAGGTTCTGGCTGCACCGGGGGCCACTCCAGCCAGGCTCACACTCACAGTGGAACCTGGAAGAGGAGGCAGTCAGGGCTGGCATGTAGGCAGAGGTGTGTGTGGGGTGCAAGGGAGAGGCGGAGAGGGGGCTGGGGAGAGGCCTCACCCTCCAGGAGCATCTCTGCAGACACCATGACTGCAGGGTTCTTGGGCACAGGCATGGCTCGGGGGGAGGCACAGTGGAGGCAGGAAGCCAGGTGGGCAGAGGCAGCGGAAGCCGTTTTCCCCATCTATACAGGAGCCTCCCTCACCGCACGGGCTGGACGCACACTCGTTAATCTCCACGTTGCACAGGGGCCCTGGGGAGCATGAAGGCAACTTCATCTCAGGACAAGGACAATCAAGCCAATGGGGAGGGACAACCTAGCCCCATTTAGCACGGCCACGCCCTTGAGCAAGGACACTCTCATTCTCATAATATATCAGCTCTTGTGCAAATTAGAACAGCCACCTCCCCAAACTACAGCTGTCTTCCCTCAGATCATCCTCGTCCCCAAACTTATTTTCACCAAAGATTACCCTAGCTCAACTCAGAAACTCCCCCATCCCATTGAGACATCTTCATCTCTGTTCTAGGATCAATTTGAGCCAACACAGGGACAACCACATGCCACCGAGAGAGAGAGACCACAACCACAGGGCAAAGCATGGACAACCTTGTTGGACAAGCAGAGTGCAAAGGGAGGGGCAAAACCTGACTAAGAAAGATGGATGAGTTCACCTTCACCCTCTAAAGACCCCCTTTCCATGGCCGCCGCTTGCCCACCTGTGAAGCCAGGTTGGCAGACACAGTCATAGCGGTTGAGACCATCCCGGCAGATTCCAAATGTGCATGGGTTGCTGGCACAATCATCTATGTTCACCTCGCAGTTCACACCTGGGGAAGGGGAGCAAGACATGGGTGCCCAGCCAAAGGCACCATTCCCAAACCCTCTGTGCCATTCCAGATGTACTGTTCCTACCCCAGCCCAGCCCTTGGTCCCACCTGTAGTGCCAGGTGGGCAGCGGCAAAGGTATTTGTCCACCAAATCTAAGCATTTGCCACCATGGCGGCAGGGCTGGCTGCGGCACTCGTCCACCTGGCTCTCACAGCGGGTGCCCGTGTAGCCCGGGGCGCAGGCACAGGAGAAGCTCGCAATGCCGTCCACGCAGCGGCCATGGTGGCATGGGTCCGGGGAGCAGTCATCCACGTTGAGCTCACACAGCCTGCCCTCAAAGCCTGCAGGGCAAGAGGGTCAGGCTCTGCCCACTTGCCAAGGTCCTGCCCATAGTCACGGCTCCAACTAATCCTGGCTCTGCTCTACCTCAGGCCCCGCCCATCAAGCCAGCAGGAGGCGGGCTCTATTCAGGCCCCACCCCTAGTCGGCCTCCACTTCATCCGACTCTAAGCTCCAGGAGGTGTACCCCCACCTGTGGCCTCACCTCTAATTCTTACACTATTGAACCTGTTCTGCCTCTCCCTCGACTGCAAGCGGGGACACATGAGAGGTGCCCAGGATAGTGTGCTGGGCATTACTCATTCCGTTACAGGTGCCCACTATCCTTCCAGACCCTTTGGCCCCACCTCTAACCTTACCTCAGCTAAAGTCCGTCTTTGGCCCCGCCCCCAAACCTTCTCCCAGGCTGTTATTGGCTGTTATTGGCCCTCTCCGACATTCCGATTCTTGAAGACCTGTCATGGACCGGTCCTCACCCTCTGCACAGCGGCATTCGTAGCCATCTGGCTGGTCCACACACTTAGCTCCATTCTGGCAGGGTGTGCTCGCGCATTCATCAACATCCAACTGACACAAGGCCCCGCTGAAGCCTGGTGGGGAGTGGGTGAGCAGAGGCCCAGACAGGGTCAGAGCAGTCACCCACCACAAGCCCTGCCTTGTTTGGGTGGGAAGCCCATTTACTTAGTTTTAAATTAATTTCAAGGTTTTTCAAAATGTGGTTTCTACTGTAATAGTTTTCCACTAACATGATCTCACAAGCTGCCGTCCTGGAGCGTTTGCCCCTGCAGGGACCCATCTTTTTCAGGTTCCCAGCCCCCAGGTCCTCACCTGAGGGGCAGGTGCAGCTAAAGCCATTGACTCTGTCCTTGCAGACCCCGCCATTGACACAAGGGGTGCTCTGACACTCATCCATGTCCACCTCGCAATAGGTGCCTGTGAAGCCTGCGGCAGAGGGGTGTAGGGGGGTTAGGGCAGTGGGGCTACTCTCTGGCCTGAAGGGAGAGTAAGGGGGGAGGTACTGCCCTTCCTACTCGTAGCCAGTTCCCTTGAGCCTTGGCCTGGCCCCCAGCCCATCCTTATATTCAGTTTTCATCCTCAGGCTGGACCTTCACTGACCTGTCGTTCCAACTGGTACAAGGCTTATGAAATTCCATCTGGACCTTGCCTTCAGACCACGCTCTTACCTCTCCAGTCAGTAGACTATGCTCTGTCCCCAGCTTCCAAGCCCCAGGGCTCACCATAACCTTGTGGCCAACCTCAACCCCACCCCAGCATTAGTGGGAGATTGTCTGCAGGCTCCGGCTAGATCCCACTCCAGACCCCACCCCCGTACTGTCCACGTCCCCCAGTGGGTCCTAAGGCCCAGACTCCACTCCCAGCCTGAGGTTCTACTGGCTCCATTTGACCACACGCCCAGCCTCACACAAGATTTATATCTGGCTCCACCTCCACCTCATCCCAGGCTTCAGTCTCTCAGGGTCTCATTGGGAACCCAGTTCCACCCAAGTCCCCCTCCTGCCCCCAGCCTCAGGTCCCGCCCCTTCCATGCCCACCACACACCTGCCATGCAGATGCAGGTGAACTGGCCTATGCGGTCCAAACACGTGGCCTGGTTGCGGCAGGGCCCAGATAGGCACTCGTTGATGTCAGTCTCGCAGCGCGGGCCTGTGTAGCCACGGCCACACTGGCACAGGAATGAGCCCTGTGTGTTCACGCACCTGCCCAGGTGTTCACAGGGGTTGGCGCCTGTGGGGAATAGTCAGAGTGGGTGTGGGCACCTGAGGACCAACCTGTCTTCTCCTTCCGGGAGCAGAGAACGACCCCCTTACCGATGGAGCACTCATCCACATCTTGGTCACATGCGCTGCCAGTGAACCCTGGTGGACAAGTGCAGATGGCCCTGCCATTCACCGGGTTCGTGTCGCAGATAGCGTCCTCATGACAGGGATTGCTGACACAGGCATCATCCAGATGACAAAGAAGCCCTGGAAAGGGGCAGGCAGCTTAAGGGCAAACCCTCCAGCTCTGACCCAAGTTCCCACAGCCCCACATACTGTTTTGTGTTTTGTTTTTATTAACCTGTAGGGTATTTGGTAGCTCTTTTTTCCCTATCATTAATAATGAAAAATGCCAAACACACAGAAAAGTTGATTCGTACATCCACCATCTAGATACAGCTACTGTAAGTTTTATCTGTCTATTTTTCTGAATCATTTGAAAATGAATTGGAAGCATTCACATAGTTTTTAAATCAACAGTTTTATCAACGGATTAACTCTTTCTCTGATTATGAAAGAATCCTACCTCAAGCCTTTGCTTCTGCAGTCCCTTCTGCCCGACATGCCCTTCCCTCCATTTCCAAAGCCCCCTCCCAAACACCTCTGACCTTTTGCCACTTCTGAAGTTCCCCTCTTTCTTGTCACAGGGTAGCACTCCATTCCCATGGCTTCTGCCCTAGACTGGATGCCACCCTCCTCCCAGGCCTCTCCCAGGCTTACCCTTTACCCTAAATCTGGTCTCTAGCATGATCATTCCAATACTCAAGTCAGATGCCATCCTTGCCCCTACTCAAGAACCATCAACGGCTCCCCTGCTGCCTACGGGGGAAACACCCACTCACCAGTCTTGCCCATGGGGCAGGCACAGTAGAAGGAGGCCACGCGGTCATGGCAGGTGGCCCCATGGAAGCACACAGCTGTAGCACAGTCATCAATATTCTGATTGCAGCTCTCCCCAGTCCAGCCATTGACACACACACAGCTGTGGCCACCCAGGGTGTTAAAGCAGGTGCCCCCGTTGTGGCAAGCATTGGGCTGCAGCTGACACTCGTCTACATCCTCTGTGCAGAATTGGCCTGTGGAACACAGGGGTACAGTCCAGACACCTGGACTGTACATGCCCACCCAAGGTCTTCCACTCAGCTCCCTTCAGCCCGATGCCCACCTGTCCACTCAGGAGGGCACTGGCAGTTGTAGGTATTGACGCCATCCACGCATGTCCCCCCATTCAGACATCGGTGCCCTGGACAGTCATCCACATTCACTTCACAGTGCTGACCCTCAAACCCTAGCATGGAGGAGGAGGCAAGGATGGTCACTGCCCGGCGGGCCTGCTGTCCCCTGAGCCCTGCTGCCTCCCTCAAGAACAGCTCCCTCACCAGGAAGGCAGGCACAGTCATAGCTGAGATCACCGCTCTGTCTACAGGTGCCGCCGTTACGGCACGGGGAAGGAGCACAGGGCACTGTGGGGTTCTCGCACAGTGGCCCTGTGTAGCCAGCTGGGCACTGGCAGCTGAAGGAGCCAGGCATGTTGAGGCAGGTGCCGCCATGACGGCAGGGCCCTCCGCCCACCCAGCACTCGTCCGTGTCACTCCGGCAGCCGCGGCCCTGGTAACCAGGTGGGCAGGCACAGGCGTAGTGGCCATCGAGCCCCACCGAGCAGCGGGCACCGTGGGCACAGGGGCTGCTGAGGCAGGGGTCCGGCAGGGAGCAGTCAGGGCCTGGAGGAAGCAGGGGAGGGTTAGCTTGGGCAGACCACATCCTCTCCTGCCTCAGGCTCCCCTCCAGACCTTCCCTTACCTCGGAACCCGCGGGGACAGCGGCAGGAGAACCGGGCGGTGCCTGCCGCCACTGAACTCTGGCAGACACCTCGGCCAGCACAGGGGCCTGAATGGCAGGGATCCTCCAACTGGCACCGCTCACCCACCCAGCCTGGTGGGCACCTATGGGCACAGACAACTCAATGGGGGGCAAGACAGCTCCAGCACAGAGATACACACAAGTCAGGCAAGAAACACACAGGCAAACAGCAAAAAGCACATTCATTCACTCCTGCAATTATTCACTGAGCACCTAGGATGTTCTTAGCAAGAGGAATATAGCAGCAAACAATAAAAATGGTCCCACTCTCGATGCGCACAGCCAGATTGGCAAAGAGAAGATAGTACAGTATATAAAGTATAAATATACAACGTGCAAGGAGAGGGTGGTGAGGCCCTGGAGGCCATGAAGGCTATAGTGTTGAGTGGTGGCTCCAGAAAAGAAATGTCCATGTTCCAGAACCTGGGGTTATAACCTTATTTGGAAAAAAAAAGTCTTTACAGATAATTAAGTGACAGACATCAAAATGAGATCTCAGCGGTTGAGTGCTTGCCTCGCAATCATGAGATCCAGGGTTCAATTCTCAGCCCTGGCTCGTGCAAACCCATATGCTCCACAGCAGTGCAAACGGTGATGGCCAGGATGGCTCAGTGACTAAGTTTCCCGCCTCCCATGCAGGAGGCCCCAATTTGGTTCCTGCCCTGCGCAGCCCCACATCCACCTGTGTGGAATGAAACCATGTCACAACTGATGATGTACAACTATGGAGACTGCTCTGAGCCCTCCCCTTCTCTCTGACTCTGTCTCTCTCTGTCTCTGTCAAAAACAATAAAATACATCTTTAAAAAAATAAAATGAAATCATCCTGGATTTTCCAGGTAGGCCCTAAATCCAATGACAGGCTTCCTTTTAAGAGAAAGACAGGAAGATTTGGGAGAAAGATGGCCTATTTGGAGGCAGAGACTGGAGTGTTGCACCCATTAACCACGGAACACTTGGGAGTTACTAGAAGGTGGAAGAGGGAAACAAGGACTCTGCCCCAAAGCCATTGGAGAGTGCATGGCTGCCAACACACTCCTTTCAGACTTCTGGCCTCCAGAACTGTGGGAGTAAATTTATGTTGTTTTAAGCCACCCGGTTTGGGGTAATTTGTTGCAGCAGCCACAGGAAAGTAAGACACAGGATTAGGGGATAGAGTGGTAGCAGGAAGGCCAATATTATATTTTCACAGACTGAAGGAAGGGAGAGGGCCATCGTACTGGGTGTAGAAGAGCATTCCAAGCAGAGGGAACAGCAACTGCAAAGTCTCAAGACTCCAGAAGACACCCTCCCAGGTACACACAGACACAGAACACATTCACAGATACACGCAGAGGTACACACCAACTCCACATACGGGCCTGGCAAATACTCAGACGCCAACCAGAAGGCTGGGTCACAAATATGAGCAACTCTCACCTGAGAGGAGGACCTCTACAAATCCCCTACTCCTTTCCTGGGGATATATACACCCCTTCTTTCCACTGGGGTGAGGAGATAGACACCCATATCGATGCCCTCGTGTTGAGGGGAGACCCGAAGCCCCCTTTCCAAACCTACCAGAGCAAGCTGGATGGAGTGTGAGGGACATGAGAGAACGGGGGGGGGGGGGGGCTGGTCTTAAGACTGGAAATCTCCGGGGAAACACGCTAGCAGGTCCAGGCCCAGCTTCTAATGCTGCCCACCCCTGGCGCTGGTCCCTCCCTCTGACTTGCCCCAAGTCGCTTTGGGCTGAGCTCAGCAGTTGACTCAGTCCTTAACGTCATCCACAAGATCCCCCCACCCCCCGGCCCCCAGCGAAACAGGTTGGGGCACGGCCATGTAGGGGAGCAGATGCTGTCAGCAGGGGAGGGCCTAGCTCCCAGCCCCCTCCTCAATGGTCCGCAGGACAAGGACGGCCTCCACCACTGCGCGCCGGGAGGGGGTGCGCTGCTCGGGGCGCCCCGGACTGCGGGTCCCACCGCCAGGCAGGGTGCGGCCCAGCAGTCCCCTCCCGGCGCCCGGGGCGGGTTTCCCACGCTCTGCGCCCCGCGCCCCTGCCGACCGGTCAGGCCGGTTCCAGCCTCTGCCCTCGCCCCGCCCCACGGCCTGGGTTTCGGGGGAGACCGACTTTGGGGGGGGATCAGACTTGGGGGGGTTGGCAGAGGCGAGGACTGGGAGATAGAGACAGGGCTTGGAAGCCTATTTGGGGGGGAGACTTGGGGATCCATGGGGTAGGTGACAGATTGAGGCGTCCCTAAAAGGACACGAGTAATTGGGACCTTGAAGGAGATGGGGGTGGGCGTGGGGAGTGGCTCCCACATCCCACCTCTGGTGACTGAGCCCGCTCCACTGCGGGCGGTCCAGGCTCCGGGCGGCCGTGTGCGCCGGTGATTCACCTGTCGAGGGGCGGGAACGCCGCGGGCGCATTCACCTGTCGGCAGTAGTCCAGACGCGGAGCTCCACTGCGCAGGCGCCCTGCCCCGCGGCCCGCGGCCCCGCCTCTCAGGTGAGTGGTTCCAAGTCAGGTCGCTCTTTCTCCCATTTCCACCACTGCAGACTCCCAACCCGAGGAACATGCTCAGCTCAACTAAGCCCCCCACCCAGGTGAGCCCAAGTAGGGCTCCACTCAAAATGCATGTATAACCTCAAAGGGGCTCTACTAGGTCTAAACACGTTGTTGAATAAACGAATACATAAGTGAATCAATAATGGCTACAGGGTGAACTGCTATTATTATTGACATTATAAGAGGAACCAAGCATTTCCCCACAGTCTTGAGAGGTCCCCTTTATGGCACCTACTTCTGTATTTCTACTGTTATTATTTATAATAATAATCCCTATGCTGAGTTCACCCTATGAAGGATCTATTGAAATCTGTACAATCACCTTGTAAAGAAGGTACTATTATTGCCCCATTTTCCAGAGGCAAAAACTAGGCTCAGAGAACTCAAAGCACTTGCTCAAGGTAACCCAGAGACCAGAATTCAAACTGAGCTCTGTATGCCTCTCCTCAGCTCTCTGAGCCTCTGACCTGTTCCCCTAGGCCTCAGTCTTTCCTTGTATTTACCCAACAACCAAAATTCTTGGGCCCCTTTGTGGTCCCAAGCCAGGGAGAAGCACCCTTATTTCCCAGATGCAGTGAGGCTCAGGGAGGGGAAATGATTAACCTATGGTCACACAGCAATAAAGTGGCAGAACAGGGCTGTATTACAGGCCTCTTGTGCCCCCACCCCAAAAACATAAAATAAAGGATATAAATGGTGTACCCACAACTGCAAAGCCACTGCTATTGGTCCCTAAAGATTTGTTAATTGAACTATAACTACTTCCATAGCTACTGACCTCAGGCGGCTGAGAAGTCTGTGAAGTTGGGGTTACTGGGCCCATATTCCAGACCAGACAATGAGACTTAAAGAGTTGAAGTCCCAGCCAGTTGGCAACATCATACGGTATTTGAACCCAGGCCAGGCAGACTCCAGAGTCCCTGCTCTTAACCCTGCTAATTCCAACTGAGAAACAAGAGGCTGCCCAACCACACACATGTAGGAAGTGGTAGAGGCATGGTGGACACAGACATAGGAAGAAAAGACAGACCACCTCCCCACGTGGGGCCCACTGATGGCTTAGAGCCAGGCACTCACAGGCAGGCAGCCTCCCGGGAGGGCAGCTGGGTGCAGCGACCTCCATTCGCACACGGGCTTCCATCCAGGCAAGGAGGGACTGTGTGGGGGTAAAGGGAGGTGGGCAGGTCAGCCAGGCCCCAAGCACCCCAGCTCAGAGTGACAGAGGCCCTCCTTCCCTCCCCGAGGCAACAGCTGCACCGAGCTGGGGGTGTCTCCACGGGTGCAGAGAGCCCCTGCATCCACAGTTCCCACGCCCCTCCCTCCCTGCCCTGGCCCCAGCTGTTGGGGCTGCAGCTGTCCCTGCCAGCTTGAGCCCTGGGAACCACGAGGCAGGGTTGGGCAGGAGGCACTGACTTGTGGCAGATGTGGGCACTCTGGAGGCTGACAGAATTGGGGGGGCGGGGTTGCTGAGGCAGGAAATGAGGGTGCTGATTGCTGAAGGGAGAGTCTGGGTCTGTGTGCCCAGATCTGGGGTAATGGAGGGGGCAAAGGCAGGGAGTCCTGGGGCATGGGTCTCCCTTCCAGTGATGTTGGGTATCTTCTCCAGTAGGGCAGTCCTGCGTGGTGGCTCTGGGGAGAGGGGCCAGGGCATGTACCTCAGGCGCAGCCAGCACTGGGTGTTGCAGGCATAGGGTGTGTGTTGAAGGGAGGGGCAGCTAACACAAGACATGTGCTACCCTGTCCAGCGTCCCCATGCCCGCGGGCTGTGTCCCTCTGGGGTGTGGCAGTCTAACTGTCCTGCCAGACAGGTCTGGGACATGGTTGGGTGTGAGCTAGTGGAGAATTCTGTGTGCTAACAGGTGTGAGGCCACTGTGTGCATGTATGTGTGTCACAGAAAGACTGAGGGAGATGGGAAAAAAACAGACATTAAAAGGAAACTAGAAGCAGGAAGAGAGAAGATGGAGAAGTACAGAGACAGAGAGAAAGGGAGAGACAGCGAAAGACAGAAGGAATTGAGCTGGACATGAGAAATGGCCTATATCCTCTTCCTCAGGGAACAAGCAGAAACAAGACACTGTCTCCCAGACAGGGGCCCGTGGGTGTGTGTGCACTCACTAGGGGCCACCTGACCCAAGCTGTGGGCCATGTAGGTCATGATGTGCATAGGTGTACAGATGCATGTATTCTATGTGTGCAGGCTGGATCTGTTGTGCATCCACATATGTGAGCTGTGTGTCTCTGTGTAGGACCTGTGTGCACAGGTGTCTGTGTTGAGTGTGTAAAGGCAGCTTGGGAGGCATTTGGCTGATGCACATCAACGTGTGAGCTGTGTGTCTGGGCGTGCCTTATGTGAGCTGGGTGTGCATGTCTGTGGGTGTACTCTGTGTGTGCACATCTACATCTTGGTATGTGTGACCCAGGGCTGTGTGTGTTCGAGGGCCCCGCGGGGGTGGCCGCTCTTGCCTGGTCCTGCCTTGTGGGGCCAGGGGATGGACGGGGGAGGCCGGTCCCTCCCACACCCCCACCCCTTCCAGCGAGGAACCACACCGGAGGCCCGGGCCCCCCGGGGAAGGGCTGCTGGGCCTGCGTCCCCTCTCTGCTGGCCAGGCCTTCCTTGGGGGGATGCACCCCCGTAGCCCCTGCCCGGGCCCCGCTGCCGGTCCCGCTTTGTCTGGCAAATAAAGCGCGAGCCCGGCCGGGGGGAGGGGGTGTCTAGACGGCCCGGCCATTGTCCCGAGCGAGGGAGGGGAGAGCCGGGAGGGGGAGGGGCGGGGGGCCCCGGCCGACTGGGGAGGCGCTCGGGCACTGGAGCCGGAGAGGAGCACGTGGGCTCTCGCCCCCTGCTCTTCCCTCCCAGGGTGGGGACGGGGTGCTGGGGCCGCACAGTCCCGGCAGCCAGGAGAGGGAGCAAGGCTGCGGGCTGGGGAAGGGGCTCGGGCGCCGCAGCGGCTCCGGCTCCTGCTCGGACTCCGGCTCCGGGTCTTGCAGCGCTCCGGCCTGGGAAGTTTCCTCCGAGTTCAGAGCTCCGAGAACTTCGCGCCCCCTCCCCGCCCCCAGCCCCGCCAGGCCTGCCAGGGGTGGAGGTGGGGGTGGGGCTTTGTACGAGGGGTCACCGCCCTGGGGGTACTTGGGGTCCAATCGTGACCTTCCCAGGATTCCAGGTGGGCGTGGGCTAGGAGCGAGCCCCAGATTATTGGTAGCCCCCCAATTTTGAGTTTCTGATCCCCGCACCTCGAGCTCCCAGTCCCGGGCTCCTGAGTCGGTCCCCAGCCTTATCACTCCTGGGCTCCGGTGCTTCGGGACTCTGGAGCCCTGCCCCACACCACGTTCTGAGTTCGAGCTCCAGGGGACTGGCACACAGCCCCGGGCTCCTGCGCCCCGGCCCCTGCGCCCCGGCCCCTGCGCCCCGGCCCCTGCGTTGCTCCTTGGCTTCCAGGCCTTCCCACCCACAGCAGAAGCGGAGGTCCTTGCACTCCGATGCCCCTCTTCCCTTCCCCCTCCGTGCGTCTAGCCCTCTAGGTCCCCGCCTCTCACCTGCAGCCCCTGGCCCCGCTAGCAGCAGCAATAGGGGCAGCGCCCACACGGACGGCAGCGGCGGCAGCGGCGACATCAGGCGGCAGCGGCCCCGGGCCCCCGGCCCCATGGCGGCCGGCCGCGACCCTCCCGCCTCCCTCCTCCCTCCTCCGCTGGGCTCCGTGCGCGTCCCGGGCCAGCCTCCGCGCCGCCAACTTCGCCGAAGTGAGGCTCCCGGGCCGCCCCGCCCCCAACCCCGGCGGCTCGCCCCGCCCCGGCCTGCCCTGCACTCCCCGCCCCCCGCCCGGCCTCCCGGGGTCCCTGCCCACCCTCTATCCACCCTCCACCCATTCACACAGCCTGGTACCCTCATACCTTAGGAATCTCATGCTGACCGCGTGTGGAGACGAGGGACCAACCCGCGGTGGCAGACGCACCCAGCCTGGTGAATACCCCGCTCCCAACAGACCCATTAGGGAGGACACACACAGGGCTAAGACAGAAGCACAGACCACCCCCCCCCCCACACACACACACCAGCCCCAAGACACTCCGAAACTGAGGCCAGCTAGTTTCTGAGAGGCTCATGAACACACCGTGCACACATGCAGATGCAAGCATGCACAGAGCTTCACCCGGGACTTCTGATCTGAAACCCTGGCTAACCAGAAACCTGGGCCTTGAGCCTGGAACCCACTGGCAGTCTTGAACCTCAAACACACACTAGGAGTCTCATGCACTCGGCTAAAACACACACATACACACTACTTCTTACTCCCCTTCCTCCCCACTATCCTGTGTGAACCTCAAAATTCCACCCCAGTTCCCCATCCTCCTAGCTCCACCCCATACCCCACACTGCTTTGCCACTCTATTTGATTAACTGCCTTTTCCAAAATGTCCCCATGGAAAGAATGGGGACCTCTGAAAGGCCCCAAGCCCAGCCCTGGGGACGCTGTCATTCTGGGGAAGAAAAAGCAGGACAAAAACATGTGTGGCTCAGGGTTGGGCCCGGGGAAGGGGCAGAGTCTGGGGAGGACTCACGGAGGGGTTGGTGAGGGCTCTGCCTGGGAGGGGGAGGGGTTACTTATTTCTTCATTCATTTATTCAACAAGGAGGTATAAAGCTGTAGCTCTATGTCTGGCTTTATTCCAAAGGGCACCTTCCTTGCCAGAGGAGGGTCTGTCTAGTGGGGCTCAGCCTGGATGAACTGGAGGGATGATGTCCCAGCAGTAGGACAGTCCTGCACCCAGAGGAGGGGGCAGAGCCAGGAGGGAGAATGGGCAAGCCAGGGGAGGGGCTGCCAGGAGGAGGAGAAAGCGGTCAGGCGGTTCCCCCGGGGGGTTGGCTTGGTGATGAGGCTGGAGGGAAGAGGAATGGGTTGGGGGTGAGGAGCCGAATCCAAGGAGTCTGGGGGCCACCCATGAGGCAACTCAGCTAATTTATATATATGAGAGAGATATTAGATAGATGATAGGTAGATAGATAGATAGATAGATAGATAGATAGATAGATAGATAGATAGATAGATAGATAGACAGACATAGATAACAAGCTGCAGACACAATGTTTCTTTGCCTCCAACACATCAGTGTGTATTCCTTAAGAACAGGGCATTCTTCTACCTCAGCACACCACAGTTTCACCTTCAGTCCATTTCCAAAGTTGCCCTAGTAATATCCTCTAGAGCAGGGGTGTCAAACTGGCGGCCCCCGAGGTAATATTTTGTGGCCCACGATGCTCTGAAATAAAATGAAAATAGAAAAAATTGTTATGAAGAAAATAGTGCTTAGGGGAGATCGAGGCAATACCGTACACACAATTCCCTTGTTAACCCTTTAACTACTGAAGACGAGTATACACGTGTCCCAGTGCCTTTCCTGGGGGCCTGTGGGCGTGTATAAACGCACTGACTCAGTTCCGGTGATGTTTGTAAATGCAATGTGGCCCGTGTGGATCTCGCCTGTTGCACCAAATGGCCCGTGTTTTAATTGAGTTTGACACTCCTGTCCTAGAGCATCCATTCCAGCAGAAAATCCTTTCTCAGATGGCTCAGGGGAGGAGCTAGTCCCTTTGCCCCTGAGCCCCCAGATTCTTTTACGGGGCCCCCAGAATGGTACTGAAGAGAGTGGCCTGGGTCCCCTGTGGTAGCTCTTTTAGGCTGGGTGACTCAACTCCTTCAGCCACTTCTTGAGTCACCAAACCCTCCAATGTCATCTCCTGTGTGCCCACCCCATTCTGGGTGATACCTGCCCCCTGGGGAGCTTCCAGTCTATGTAGGAGACAGCAGGACACAGATACCCTCAACCACTTTTGGGCAAGGCTGAACCAGAGGGCAGGAGAGCATTGGTGAAGCCTGGGACAGCAGAGGAGTTTGGTTTGGGGGCAGAGAGGGGTTCCTGGAGCTGGAACTTTGAAGAATAAACAGGAGTTCACCAGGTAGAGGTTTGGGGAGAGGCAAGTCATGCTAGAAAGAGGGACCCATAGTGGCAAAGGGGTAGCATGTGAAGGAAATAGCAGAGCAAGCTGGATAACTATTCAAAAATGCATTTGCTGTGAGTTCCTGCTTGGGGAGGAAGCAAAAGGGTCCTTCTGTCCCGCTGAGTGTCCCAGGCAGCCGGCAAAGGCCAGGGGAGTGTAAGGCTTGCCAGGTGAAGATGGAGCTTGGCTCAGCCTGATGAGGCGCCAAGGGGTAGCAGGGTTCAGAGAGGATCAGGTACAGACCACGTGGGTGGGGTGGGGCCTTGGCTTTCCTCCTGGGGGGATAGGCATGGGAAGGACTCAGGTTGCTCCTGCACCATGGGCCTGTTGCACTCACAGCACACCCCTGTGAGTCAGACTGTGCCCCTTCTTATGCACCTTTTGTTCTTTTTTCTCCCCACTCCTACCCCCAACCCCCAATCTTTGAGCTCCTTGTGGCCTAGAATCACTCAGACCTGGGTTCCAATCTCAGCTCTTCCTAGAAGCCTCTGGCAAGTCACTGTAAGAAGGGCCGGTATCCCCCACCATGGGGCTGCATCCTTATGAGGGGGTGAATAGCTCCCCTCCCAACTGGGGGCCAAACCTATAAGATGGGCATGGCAGAGCGTCCTCAGTCATTGTGCCCTGGGCCCACCTGCCAGCCTCAGTAGGGCTGGGGCTCATCTGTGATGTCAGGCACTGGTCATTCAACTTTCACCCTTGGCTTTTCATGCTTCTACTTTCTGTCAAATGGTACTTCTCTGCCTCCTTCACCTCTTCCTCTTCTAGCATTTAAAAGTCATCCAAGAGAGTGAACGAATGGATAAACAAAATGTGGAAAAGCCGGCCACTGGAATATTACCCAGCCATAAAAAGGAATGAAGCACTGAACCTGTACAATGTGGAGCAACCTCGAAAACCTGCTGAGTGAAAGAGGTCAAACACAAAATGTCACATGGTGTACGCCATTTATATGAAATGTGCAGAACAGGCAAATCCATAGAGACAGAAAGCGGATTAGTGGTTGCCAGGGGCTGGGGGACGGAGAATGGGGAAGGACAGCCAGTGGGTACAAGGTCTTCTTGAGGATGAGAATGTCTTGGAACTAAAAAGAGGTGATGGTTACACTAAATGTCACTGAACTGAACACTTTAAAATGGGAAGTGGTTAATTTTATGTTAGGCGAATTTTCTCTCAACTAAAAAAAAGTCATCAGAGGAAATCGTTAACAAATGGCAAACCCAGTGAGTGAAAGTTTAATGGACACCAGGATATTCACACAGTCTCCAAGTATCTCCCCATATGATCTTAATATATATCTATGACAAGGGGATGGGTGGGTGGGAAGAAAATGGTACTTTTATAGTAGGAGGATTTGATCAAATTCTGACGTCACGAATGCTGGGCACGGGCGTCAGGCACCTGCTGAGCTGATGCACAGGGGCGGGCCGGGGGTCCAGCATGGCTCTGCTCTGTCAGAGACAGACAAGTTGAACCTGATCAGGAGGAGCCAGCCTGCGGGGGATGTTCTGTGAAACAAACGACCTTGACTCTTCACGAAAAGTCAATGTCATCAAAGACAAAGAAAAGCTGAATTCAGATGAAAAGGCACCAAGAGACAACAATTAACTGCAGCACATGGTCGGGGATCAGATCCTGGACCAGTGAAGAAACATGCTATAGGAGATGCCAAGCTTTCTGCGTCAAGGAGCAACCAAGGAACTGGACACACATCTTGCTCGGCAGCAAGTCCAGAGTGTGTGACTGCTGACACACTCGCCCCTGGTCTGTGGCAGACAGAGATGGACAGGGGGCAGTAATGGGGAAACAGGGAGGAGAACACAAGGAGGAAAGACACATTCACAGAGCCCCCACTGCATGCCAGTCCCTTTCTGAAGCCCCCATGACTCCGAGGGGACCCAGTCAGCAAGTGGAAGGAAGGGTCCTGGCTCCAGGGTCCTGCTGCTGTCCTCCAGCCTCTGTGGCAGGACCAGCCCAAGGTGTCCTGATCCCTAGGGGACAGGACAGTCAGAGCGACCATTCCCATGGCCTGGCAGTGGGCAGCCGCACAATTCCCAACTTGGTGGGGAGGAGGGGGCTTGAGCCCTCCCTCTTGCCCCTCCTGACCCCCTTGGCTGGGGACTGCATTTCTCCTCAATGAGTTCAGTCCCCAGGGATGAGGGACCTGGGGCCAGGCCAAGACACAGCTGCTGGGCCCAGGCCAGCTGACCAGGAACCTGAGAACGTGCCTTTGGCTTCTCCTCCCAGGACCACAGTTCTGCCCTCTGCATGGAAGCTGGATCCAGGCCCTCGTGCCCAGGCTGTGGGCCATGGAGCCCAACCAGAACCCGTAGGAGTGAAGGCTGCTGGGAGTGCGTCCCAGGCTAGAGTGGGATGGCTGGACCTCAGGCGCCACGGGTCTCCAATCAGGTCTCCTGGCCACTGTCTCCCTGGGGCCCTCTCATGCTCAAACCCTCCCTGGCTCCCCAGTGTGATACTCTTCTTACCTCACCAGCCTCGCTTCCCTGCCTCCCAGCCTTCCCCATCTTTGCATGGGCTCTGCCCACTATTGCAAGCTCCCTTCTCATATCCAGAAGGTTCCTTTCTCCTGACACCTCACTCTGACCCTCCAGCTCTACTTCATTCCGTCTTTCGACAAACATGCTGAGTCCTTACTTGGTGGCAGGCACTATTAGAGGCCCTGATAATAGAGACATACAAGAAACAAGACTGCAAACAAATAAAAACCATCAAGGGAGAGAGAGCATTTTCCGCATCCATTTGGGCTGGGGGGTTCAGGACAGGACTCGTTGATGAGGGGCATCAGAACTGAGACCTGAAGGAGGAGGAGCTCTCCAGGGAGGCAAACAGCCAGAGGAAGAGTGTTCAGGCAGAGGAAACAGCACATGGAAAGGCCCAGAGGAATAAAGAGCGGGTGGATGAGAGGAACAAAGAGAAGGCCAGGGTGCTGGGTGCAGAGTGAGCAAAGGGTGGGAGGTCAGAGAAGCTGATGGAGGCCAATTCCCAAGGGGCCAGAGGTCTGGGATTCTGTTCCAAGCACAGTGGATGCCACTGAAGGGTTTTAGCTGAGGGCAGTTGATCTGACTGAGGTTGTAGACGATCAGTTGATCAGTCGGGAAGTTCTGCTCTCTCTTCTCCCCGGGGGGTTTCCTGCAGCTTCACAGAGTCTCCTCTGGCCTTTGGCTCTCACCACCCCTTCCATCTTGACTCCTACTCTGCTACGTGATCCTGTCTGGCACCCGTATCAGATTCTGAGCTCTGTGGGCATCTGTCTTGCTCACTCCTGAATCCCTGATGTCTAGCATCAAGTCCGTCACCCAGTAGGGGAAAACAATGTTAGTTGATGCAGGAATGTGCTCCATACATCTTGGAGCAAAGCAGGACCCAGGAGCTGGAACCTGAATGTGCCCCGCACCAGCCTTTCAGATGTCCCTGTCTGGACACAGACACAGCCAGCCCCCATTAGATCAAGGCTGAGTCAGAGGAAGACAGGGGACAGGTGGGGTTTTCTGGAGGAGGAGGGGATGTGAGAGCTGAATGTGGAAGAAAGTGGAGTAGCGTGAAGGGAACTCACGTCACTGGAGCTCTGCAGCTCTGGGCAGGGGGTTCCCTACAATGGGTGAGACGTCCAGTGCGTGTCTTGGCCTCACAGGCCCTGGGCTCAGACCACTCCACCCTGCTCTGGCCACAGCCTCACTCAGGATCCCACCTCCTCCTGCTCACTTCAGAACCAGGAGCACGGATGGCCTCTAACTCTCTGTGCTCATCTCCCTGGATCCTGAAACTTGTCTTCCTTGCTGAAGGTGTGGCACTTGCCCTCCCAACCTTTCCCTCTGCTTCAGTGAAGGGGAGAGCCTCCCCTCACCCGCCCCCTGCCAGGGCTTCTTGCTCCTCCCTTGGCCTTAGGTTGAGGTCTTCTGTGAGAAAGTGAAATTCAAAGCTCATCTCACACCCCCCGCCCAGCCCCCAAGCTCCAGTCTCTGTCCCCAAGTCTCCACCCACTGCTGGCTTCATTCTTCCCCTTCTCCACTCCACTCTCTGCCCTGAGCTGCTGATCTCTCCAGACTGTGTCAGTGGAAAGCCTTGTCCTCTGGTTTCCAGGTGGGGTTAGCCAGTAGGAGGCACTGGCAGAAGAAGGCAGAAGAGAGAATGGGATATTAATCCTCCTGCATCATTCTCAGTAGGGTCACCTCAGCTGCCTGTGTCCTTTGACCAAAGGCCCTGTCCACACACACCTCTTGCTGGGCTCTGCTAACCTTCTCCCTCCCTCTGGTCCAGTCAGGGGAACCTGGAGAAGGTAATGGCTTTCCACGGGGACTCACCCCTTTGTTTGCCCAAACCCTGCCTACTGCCTATGATCCCTGTAGCAACTCTGACACCAATCACCCCATCTGAAAGTGCCAGTTGTTTCCTGTGGACTCCTGACTGGGCTTCCTCCTCTCCTCTCCTCTCCTCTCCTCTCCCCATCCCTGCTTGAATGCACTCAGAGAATCCCTGTTCTTTGTCCTCAGCTTCTACTGCAGGCTTTCCTCCTGCACGATCTGCATGGCTCAGTCCGCTCAATCTGAGTCTTTTGACACTAGGAGCTGTGTCGCTCCTCTGGACATTCCACTCTTCCATTGCTGGGACACCATGCTTGCCTGCGTCTCCTCTTCCCTCTGTGGTCTCTGAGTGTCCCTGAGATGTTGGGGGCACCCGGGGCTCAGTCTCCAATCTTGTTCTCTACTGTTTTGGGGAAACTTCATTCTCTCCCCCAGTGTTGGTGCCCATCTGCCCCATCACATATGGATACTCCTCAATGGGCCATTTTTATCTTTAACCCACCCACTAGATGCTTCTAGGTCCCTGCCCCCGGGGTCCAGCCCGAGTAATAGTCTAGGTGCACAGATCTGTCCAGGACCTGCTCCTGCTGGCCCTCATCACGCTGAGGGTCAAGCTTTTGGCCCTTTGCAATTGTATGTCTTCTCATCCCAATCTTTCCTCCCATCCTCACGGAAATGCTAAAACATCCTTGCCGGGTTCAGCTCCAAGGCTGCCGCCTCCAGGCAGGCTTCCCTCCCTCCCTGCAAGCGAGTGCCCCTCTCCAGCCCTCATTCACTGGGGCCTGCCCACACAGGGCTGGGAATGTCTAAGCCTCGCTCCATTCTCTGTCCCCACCCCTATCTCGCAGGGTCAGTGGCTTAGAGCTGGTGGCAGAAACAGGTGAATGAGCGAATGAATGAGTGAATGATGGAAGGCAGTTTGGTGGCGGGAGCTTAGAGCTGTGGGAGAGAGAGGAAGAGCTTGGGAGGGGCCTTGGCTCAGCCTCCCCTCTTCAAGCCCTCTGGGTCCTGGGTCCTGGCTCCTGTCCGAAGTGAAGTGCATGGAGCCCCTCGGTGAGAGGAAAGACACCCCGGAATCGGCCGAGTCTGGGAGACGCAAGCTCCAGAGAAGCCACCAGTCACTATTGGCTCACTTGCCAGGACTCTGCCCAATCAACGCAATCGCTTCCCACCCTCCCCCACCCTCCCCTGCTTTTCTCCGGCCTGCAACCTTGGAGGCGGAAGCTGGAGCCTTCCAGTTACCCTGGCAACCATCAGCGGACCCCTGTCACCCTGGCAACTGTCAGAGGCCTCTTGTCAGCCTTTGCTGGGGCCCCTCTGGTCACCCAGACAACCGCTACCCGTTCCAGTCAACCATCAACCCTTCCCCCCGTCATCCTAGCAACTGTCGCCAGACCCACCGACCCCTGGACACACCTTTCTGCTCCTGTCCACAGGCCTCCTCACCCCGGGCCCCCGTTTCAGCCTCCTCCCTAGGGAATCTGCTCGCACTGGCCTGGGGTTTCGGCTCCAGTCACCGCCCCGTGCTGAGGCTGAGCGCAACCTCACATGTCTCCCCGCTCTCACTCTTGCATGGGACTGTCCATCCCGCAGGGAGCTTTTCAAAATGCGAGCCATGTCCCTTTCCTGCTGAAAACTACCCCCTCCCATCACTTTCCTTGAGAATGCAGTCCAAACTCCTCTATCTGGCTGCCTCCTCCCTCGCTCTGCCCCAGCAGCCACTCATCTCATTTGTTACTCCAGTAGCCTTCCTATACTGCTCCCCACTCTGAAAAGTGCACCGAAGAAAACCTTTCCTGAACCGTCTCATGCACGTAGCCGATGCCTCTGTAAACGTCAGAATGGCGCTGTGTTCTTCTTCACTCTATTCCGAGCACCTAGAGCACTACCTGACACATAGGATGAGTGAAAGGACGTTGTGCTGGGTCCAAGGGAGGCCAGAGGGGGGAGGACCAACAGGCAAGCTTTGGCCAGGCAGGTTAGAGACGAGAATGTATTTCTGAGGCCAACTGGGTCCAAGGACATTTATCACACTTTCAGGCCATGACACTGTCCCCAAAGGCCAGGCCAAAGCTGGGGAGATAGAAGTAGATGCTGTGACTAGCCTGGAGCTGGGTAGTACACCTTTTGGAGGCTGGATGGAGCCTGGGCTCCTAGAAAGACTCATCAGAAGTTGTGGTGAATTTGGAGCAGATTCCAGGAGCTCCAGAGAGGCAGACTTCAGCCACCAGATGACCGACCATTCAGGGAGCTGGTCCCTTCCTGTGCCATGTCCAGAATCTCACGTATCCCACAGGAGATGAGAGCTGCTCTCCCACGAATCTAGAGACAGGAGCCCAAGGATCTTTCCCAGGCTGCTGTGAGAGAACCTGACCTTACAAGGTCGGGAATCACCACTGGGAGGGAGATCTTGGCAAGGAGCTGAGGCAGGGCTTGGCTGGAGAGGGGTCTGGACATCTACCTGCCTGCCTGCCTTTGGTGAGGTGGTCAGGAGCCAGGCAAGGAGGCCCCTGCACTAGGAACACCCTGATTGGCACTGCACAACAGAACTGTTCGTGCTGATGCCCTTGAAAGGTGGCTAGTGTGACTGAGGAACTGAATTTATAATTGTATTTAATTTTAATTCATTTAATTAAATGAAAGTAGCCATATGTGGCTACCAGACCTGGATTAGACAAAGGAGCATTTAGCTAAAGACCCAGACTGGAGGTGGAAGCTCGGGACAGGAAGGGGGTCCAACTTTGTCAAGACTGGGGCCCCAGAAAATAGAGAAAGGACACTCAGCATCTAGTTCCACAGAAAAGCGGTATCCCTGGTTCCCTGGGGTCAAAGTGCTTGCTCACACGTACACACATTCATGCCTGTGTGTGAGCAAATGGGTTGGTGTGCCTAAAGGCATCGCTTGTTATACTTGTGTGTGACCTAGGAGGCCCATACCTGTGTACAATCCAGGAGACCACCTGTATATGTACAAGGTGTGGACTCCCAGGTGCACACACGCAGGTCAGTGAACAAGGGCCACTAGTCCAGAAGATCTTGTAAGAAAGCCCACATGTACTGGTGCATTTCTTGAGGGTGGCTCTGTGGGATCCAGTGCCCCACACCTGGCAGTATGTGGGCCTCCAGCCGGCCAGGTACAAATCGGCTGCCGATGGCCCCAACCAGCCCCTGCTCAAAGTACGGGTCCTTCTCCCCCCACAGCAGCAGGGTGGGTGTGGCCAGCTCCTGGGGCTCCAGGGGAACATTCCTGTGGCCAAGACAGACAGACAGACAAACAGGCAGAAAGATGGCTGCCGCACCTCCTTCCCCACCAACTCTCCTGAGCTTCTGGTTTGATCTGGTCTTACCTGAAGATGTTTCGGTAGTAATTGAGGGGCCCAGTGAGGCCGCCGGGCTGTGAGAAATCATAAAGGAAGGCCTCAAGCTCATTGGGTCTCAAGTGTGGGATGCCCCTCTTGTGGTGGGTGAGGGTGGTCTTGAGGATCTGGGCACAAAGCAGGAACCTGGCTTCAGTGCCCAGCCTACCCAATCCCAACCAATTACCCTCCACTCACCTCTAGGCCTTCACCCTGCTGTACCTGGAAGTCAGACATGGACAGCAACTTCTCAGGCAGCCAGGGAAGTTGGAATAGGAACACATAGTTGGAACGGAAAAACTGTCCGATGTGGCGCATTGAGTAGTCTGGGGGAGGGGACAGCAGACATGAGGCCTGGGCCTGGAGCAGTCCCCTATGCCTGCACCTCTGCACTCACCCAGGTTAGGCATACAGACATGCTAACATTCAAGCATGCCAGTGCTGCCAGCCAGAGCCGGTGAGGACACCTGATGTCCCCCTCACCCTGGCGCCAGATTCCCTCCCTGCTGCGTAATCACTGTATACACAGTACTTCCTTCCGCAGCTCCTGGGAGCCTCCACAGCCAATGGTATGCTTCCCCTGCCCAGGCTTGGATGCGTTTCCCCTGCTTCACTCAACAGTAATTTATTGAGTACCTACTGTGTGCCAGGTCCTATTCTAGACCCTGGAGACAGCACTGAATGGGAGAGACAAAACTCCCTTGTTCTCAGGGATCTGACAGTCTGGAGATGGAGACAGACAAGAAACAACAACAGAAAAAGGGAGGGGGAGAGGGAGAAGGAGAGAACAAGAAGCATACTGCTATGAATATAATGCTGGCAATGAAAATCAGGTGATGTGATGGACATCGGGTAGCCAGCGCCAGCACCTCATGCTATTGTAGTTGCTTAGTTACCTCTGTCTTCACTACAAGAAAGCCGTTTAACCTCTCTTGGTTTCCCCAACTGGACCATAAACCTGATAGATACACTTGTGTGTGACCTAGGAGTTCCATGCCTGTGCCCAAACCTGTGTCGGTTACTGTATGAGGCTCCTTGTCAGAGCAGTTGTTACACGTAAGTGCTCAAAACATATGAGTTACTCCTAAGTGTACTGTCACTGATTGTAGGTTGGGAATGTCACCAGGGAAGGGACCCAAGTTCACCACAGCACCCTCAGTCCCTGGAGTGTTGACTGGTAGATGGAGAAGAGCAGAAACAAACACATGTCCCTTCACAGGGGCACATTCCAGGATCCTGGACTCCTTGACATACCCTGGTACACTGACATGGGGGCAGCACTGACTACTACCATCCGCTCCACCAGGGATGGGTAGTAGATGGAGAAATTCCAGGCTAGGAGCGCACCCCAGTCGTGGGCCACAAGGATGCACTTGGAGTAACCTGAGGGATCAAAGGAAATGAAGTGAGATATCAGGAAGAGGTGAGGAGGGGTGGGGGCAGGGCTGGGATGTGCCTGCGTCCCCACCCAGGCCCAGGATGACATCCTGGATGTCTGCTGTCAGCAGGTCTGTCGTGTAGCAGTCTACATCCTTTGGTGCATCGGAGGAGCCATATCCACGCAGGTCCACAGCCACCACATGGAAACGGCTCTGGAACTCCCTGAGCTGGTAACGCCAGGAGAACCTGTTGGGCAGGCGGAAGAGGGGAGGAGGCTGAGTCAGGGTCCCCAAAGCCTCCGCCCAACGCCCAGCAGGGGCTTTTGGTGACTCCACCTTCCTGCTCTGGGGTCACCAGAAAAGAGGATGGGGAACCTCAGGCAGAGGGGGAGGTTACTGAGCCCTGCATACTGTCAACATCAATCAGGCTTTGTCCCATCTCTTAGGGCCCCCATCGATGCCTGTGCATCGTCGTATAAACACCTGTCCCCAGAGTGCCCCATCTGGGCCATATGTTTGCTCGTCCCTGGTCATTCTAGCCCTACTCCGGCCTCCTGGATGCCTTGGTGGTCCCAGCTCCACCTTCCCCAGCCCTGTGCACCCAAGCCCCTGGGCCTCAGACATACCAGTTCTCGGGGAAGCCGTGCAGAAACAACATGAGGGGCCCGTTGCCACGACCAGCGGAGACATAGTGCAAGCGCAGGCCGGAGCTCTAGGGGAGGCACAGTCTGAGACTTGGGGAACCCTTTCCAAGGCTTGAACCCCCAGCCCCAGCCTTGGGCAGACCCAGATTTGGATTCAACCATTTGAGCTCTGCTCACTCCGCTCCAACCCCTTTTAGGCTCCTCGATCCCCGCAGATGAGAAGGCACCCCGCACGCTCACCTTGAGGGTCAGGAAGCAGTGCTCACCCAGCGTGGGGTCGCTCAAGCAGGCAGGCGGGGTGCGCCGGGGGCGCCCGCAGCAGCCGCGCCTGGGCCGGCACAGCACGTGAGTGAGAGCGATGCAGCCGTAGACGGTGGCCGCCACCAGCGCCGCCGAGAACACCAGGCTCCACATGAAGGCGCGCAGCAGCTTCAGAGTGAGACGCGACGGAGCCAGTAGCGCTGTCACCACCAGCTCAGGCATGTTGCCGCGTTCCGGGATGACCGTGCTGCCGTCGGGGATCTGGGCTGGCGGGGACGGGGACGCGGGCAGCAGCGAAGAGGCGGGGTCTGGGCTGCGGAGCCCACCGCCTTTGGCCTGGTGCCCCTCCGTGCCGTTGGGGCTTGAGAAACGCGCCGAGAGAAGGGGCGGATGGCTCAGACCGAAACCGCAACCGCACACGGCTTACCTGAGTACCAGGTAAACACTTGGGCGGCACAGCCACACGGAGCCAGGATAGGGTACCGGGGTGGCGCCTGGCGAAGACCAGGCTTCCGTGGGTAGGGAGGAGCCTTGGGGAGGGGTACGAGGGGCTGAGGCGGCAGGCGGGGCTTAGGAAGGGGGCGGGGCCTAGTAGGATTCCCGAAGCAGGTAGGTACAAATAGAAGAGGGCGCCCAGGACAGTGGGCGGGGCCTGAGCGAGGGGCGGGGCGCTGAGGGTAGGTGTGGCCTACAAGCCTGGAGGGAGGACCCAACTTGGCTTTGGAGCTTGGTTAGGGTTGGAGGCACGGTATATAAGGGTAGGCGGAGAGGAGGCGGAGCCTAGAAAAGGCGAGGTATAAAAGTTCGGCAAAAGGCCGAGGTAGAGGGCTAGACCAAGGAGCTGGAGGTCGGCCGGATTTGGGCCATTTAGCCGAGGGGGCGGAGCCAGAACCTAATATGGCGGGTTGAGCGGGCCCGGAAGCGGAAGGAGGGCAACAGGGAGCGTCCACGGCTGGGATTAGGAGGGCCGCGCGGGCGATTGCTGCAGTCCGAGGAGCCGAGGGAGCCCCAGCCAGCGCCTCCCCAGAGATCTCCGCCCTAGAGCATGATACCCGCTCCTCGGCCTGGCTCCGAGACCCAGCAGCACCTTCACCTAGTCTTGGTTCCAAGGGCTGGTACTGCGACCTCAACCAGACACCGGCTTCTAGTTGGCCCAGTGGGCTTATCGGCCCACCCCTGCCTGCAGAGATGTGATTGGATAGTGCTGGTCATTGACAAGCGACAGGTCCCGCCCAGGAGACAATTCGCAGGTTTTGAGGCCAGGGCTCTCTGCCAGTGGTGGTGGGGAGACTACCCTAGGAGCACCAGGCCGGTTGAGTCACTGGGGCAGTGGCCGAAAGAGGAAGCAGTGCTGGGCCGGGTGAGAGGATTCTTCCTCCTGTTTTGCAACCTTCCCCCAAGATCCTGAACATTTCAGGGCCACTCATCATTTAACCCTTACAACAACCCCATTAAGTGTAGATGCTATTATCACATCGCCGTATTACAGATCATAACCTGCAATTCGGGGATTAAGTAATTTGCCTGAAATCACACATCTGGCTAAACAGCAATCCAGGACTAAGAAACGCAGCACTCTTGGGCTCCATCTCTTCTTCCACCTGGTGGCTGCCATTGGGAACCGTTTTTTAGCTTTCTGCTACTTCTTACCTAGCTATCTCTAAATGTGCCCATGTGTCTATTTCTTGACTACCAATTTGGGGCAGTATCCACTGACTGGATCTTATCACCACCACTGGACATGCAGTTCCCATTTATAATTTTTGTTGGCTCCTCTAATATGAAAACACTCCACTCATCCCTTTTTGTCACCTCCTACCCTCCCTTTTAAACTTCTGTTAACTTTACTTTTCTATTGTCAACGCTGTTGAACATTATATTATCCTGGGACCATAAGTAAGTTTGTGGGTTGCTACTTAAAGGGGAATAATGTTTATGTGATTCTGCTTCAGTAAACAATGAACTCAGTCCATTAGCCATCTGATTACACTGCCTATATTGTACAAACATGGGTACCTACCTTTCTTTTCCTGCATGGTTAATTAGCCCATCATAGCTTTGGTTTCTTTTCCACTTTCCGTAAAATCAATTTTCTGACCACTGGATGACCCTGGTGTCCCTCCTGGCTGCATAGCTGCTAGGCACCTGGGGACCTCTTCCCTCTGCTACACAATGTTGACTCCCCCCTCCACATTCCCAGCTCTACCCTCAAACAAAGACAGCTGTAGTCACAGGATGGTTAACTATATTCCGTACAAATGTTTATTTTTGCAATGAGAACTGCACAAAAAAAAAAACACCAAAAAAAAAACCACCAAAAAAAAAAATCTTTAGTATATAAGTGAAAAGTCTACGAATTCCCTTCTACAAATGTCTAAAGTGTTTAATACAAGTCTCAGATTCACTGACAATTATTGGCCAAGCGATCCGTGCATACAGTACATTGGGGGCTTGTATACACCTCTCACACTTGTATAGGACTAAGATTTCTAATACTGTGGGAGAGATTGGGAAATGCCAAAGAAATTAAATAGCTCCAAGTTCTAATTACATCCCAGTTAGAGAAACACCTATGAGGGAGGTGCAGAGAAGGCTATGGTTAAGTTCACTCTTTAAAAGGTGCAGACAAAACCATTTCTCCAGCTGAACAGTCAGACCTGGCCCAGGGAAGTTTTAGAACAAAACAGAGAACAAAAATGAGGGGGTGGGACAAGATAGAAGAAATCCCAAATAACCGAAATGTAAGTCACTCTTGAACCAGCACAGTGGTTTAGGAGGAAGTGCCTGTGTGTGTGGAGGTGCTGGGGCTCTGGCTGGACGCCTGAGTTGCACCCCAGGCTGGGCAGTTTGGCAGATCCCAAACAAGACAATATACACAGTACCTTTCTGGTCCAGTGATAGGGGTTAATAAACAGTGATAGAATAAATCAGTTTGTGTCTCTGCATACATGTAAATTAGTTTCATTTTACATCTTAGGGGTTGCTCCTGGGTACTACCCTTGCCTTGCAGTGGGCACAGGTAGGGTGGCATGGTAGCCACCTGGTGGGCTCTTGGGCAGGAATGTGTGTATGCGTATCTGCATGTGTGGGGGTGAGGATCCTAGGTGGGGGAATGTATACTTATCTAACACTATCTGGTTAACCCTGAGCTTAAATGAAAGGAATTAAGAGGAGGCAGGCAAGGTGGGAGAAGTGGCCTAAGTCCCTTGGTGAGTGGGGGACAAGGATGGAGGGTGAAGAATACTGTCTGGAGTCTGGCCAGGTTCTGCTAGAACCCGTTACCTGCCTAGGAGGGAAGAAAAGGTACCTGGGCTCCCTGACATAGCTTCAGCTTGGGATGACAGGGATAGACCACAGGAGATGGGCTGTATGTGGCCCCTGGAGGGAATTCTTGTACAGATATGGTCTGGGGTCCAGGGACCCTTTGGGCGTAGCCTAGGCAATAGGTGGTTCACAAATAAATATCAGGGAGACGCCAGCATTAAAAAAGAGAGATGTGTTTATTCCATGATCAGTACAGACGAAATGCATATTCACTGTATGAAAGTCAAACCAGTCATGACTCCAGAGTTTGGCCAACACTGAGGCACCAGCATTGTGGTATAGAGTGGATTCTCATGGCACACATAACCTCACCAAGGGTTCCAATTATAAAATTAAAAAAGAAATGGGGGAAAGGGCTGCTGGCTGGGTGGGTGGGCACTGGGTGGGAGCCCCTGCCCCTGCCCCTGCCTGTGGTCCCCAGCGCTTACCTCATGCCCTGGCCCTTCCTTTCCTGATAAACAAAACAGATTTGATGTTAAAAAGAAGCCAACAAATTTGGGCAGGGAGAGAAAAATGCAGCTTTCTGGTTTTGTAATTAAAAAGAATGATCAAGTTTGAAAATGAAATATAAGCGGTTTTTCTGTTTTATGTTTTTTGTTTGTGTGTGTGTGGGGTGGGGGGTTGAGTTTTTTTAACACCAGTTTGGTGGAGTCACCAACAAACTTCAAAGATATGCGCCAACTATGTTTCACTATACAGTACAGCCACTGTCACACACTACCCACAGCGCGGTGGCAGCTGCCGCCCAATGAGAAGAGGATCACACCATTTCGAAGATAAGCAGTGCCATTGTGTCTGGAGAAGAGAGAATTAAAAATAAAATAAAATTCAACAACAAAAAAAATATATATAGAAAACAAAAAAACAAACACAGGTGGGAAGGAACTGACTTTGGTTGGTGGCCTCACACTCGCAGGGCGAGGCCAGCCCACGCGCGAGACAGTCACTTCGCTCTGGATTGCCATGGACATACACACCTCCACGGCACTATTCCCTTTTGTACAAGCGAACACTTACAGAGAGCGGCTCTCAATTAAAGGCTTATGGGGGGAGGGGAGGGGTGGGATCTGTTCAAGGCAAAGTCAGTGCCAGCAAGGGGATGGACGGGCGCCCCTGCTCGCCTCCAGCTCGCTCAGGCCTGCCCTGGTCTCCTGGGGTGGGGCGGCGGAGGCTGGGATGTGGGGAAGGACTCCTGGCAGGCAGGATGCCATCATGAACGTCATGTTCTCAGGGACAGAAAACCAGCCACGGTGGCGGCAGCGACAATGTCCTGTGTATACTGTGTAGACATTTGGCGGAGAGAAGGGCCACTGCCCGCACGCGGGGACACAGGTTTGGGTCTGGCCGGCATTTGCTCGTGGTGAGACGTGCTCTGAGCTGACGTCCTGTGAGGGTGGCGGGTGGCAGGACATCCGGCTGGCTGTAAGGCAGATGGGCTCTGCGGTCCTCAGCTGCCCATCAGGCCCACCCTGGCATAGCATGCCCGAGGGCCAGGCCTGGAGACTCGCCCTGGCTGGCTGCTGCTACCGCCTCTGCTGCCGCCCCTAACACTATGGAGTCAATGTTTTGCCAGAAAATCAGTCAGAAGTCACCGAAGTGTTCTCAGAAAAGATTTTCTTCAAATATTGACAACAGGTCACTCTGGAAATTCATGTCAATGGTAGCTGCCATCTGGAGGGAAGAGGGGGATGGGAGTCAGGGAGCTGAGGTACCCTGTACCTTGCTTCTTTCTCATCAACCCCCCTGCCAGTATCGGCTGCTCCCACAGGGCCCATACCCTGGAACTGCCCAGCACTAGGCCTGAGCCACTTTGGAGCCCAGAGGACAGCAGGTGTGAACAAGCAGGCACCCTGCTCTGAGGACTCACCCGATGGGTTTCCCTGCCTGCCCCACCTCTCAGAGAATGACAGCCCCTTCCCTTGGGGTTCCCTTCCCCAGCTCCTGCCCAGCACCCCTGACTCACCGCTTCCCGGCGCCTTCGCTCCTGCTCCCGCTTTCGAGCCAATTCCCGCTGCTGGTCCAGCATGGACTGGGGCTGCGAGCTCTGGGCCTGGGGGGCGGCGGCAGCGGCCACCGCAGCTGCCTGCTGCTGCTGCTGCTGCTGCTGCTGCTGCTGTTGCTGCTGCTGCTCCTGCCGTTGCTGCTGCTGCTGCTCCTGGCGCCGGCGTACTTCCTCGTGGGCTCGCCGGGCCTGTTCTAGCGCATCCTCATCCTCGCGGCTTCTAAGCAGAGCAGGGCTCCCAGTCAGCCTGGAACCCAGGGTGCCCCTGGAGCCCCCACCCGCGGAGCCCATGCCCACCTCATGCGCTCCTGCCGCAGCCGCTCCTTCTCCTTCTCCGCGTGCTCAGCCTGAGCCTTGAGGGCCTTCTCACGCTCCTCCTTCTCCCGGGCTGCGCGGCGGAAATGCTCAAAGCTGTCGCTCGAAGACTTGGCTGTGGAGGATGGGGTGGTGGGGTGCTTCTGCACCAGGCTAGCCCAGGAGCCCATGTTCTTGATTTTGAGGTCCTATGAAGCAGAGACCACCATGGGTGGGTGAGGAGTCCTGCCACTGTGTAGATGCCTCCCTGGGGTGAGGGTGAAGTGCACTCATGGGCTCATGGTCCCTACCTTTTTAGGTGCAACTGGTGTCTTCGGCTCCTGTTTCTGTTTATCCTTGTCGGGAGCC
Organism: Craseonycteris thonglongyai; assembly: GCA_004027555.1. Taxonomy (NCBI): domain Eukaryota; kingdom Metazoa; phylum Chordata; class Mammalia; order Chiroptera; family Craseonycteridae; genus Craseonycteris; species Craseonycteris thonglongyai. Next base: position 60,753 of record PVKE010004170.1, read on the forward strand.
CCTGGCGTAGGTGCATTCTGCTCAGGGGGCCGGATCACAGGCCTCCCAACATCCACGGGTTTTATCTCCGGCCCTGGAACACAAATAGCCTGTGGGCCTGGGCAGGCATGGTAGGCCAGCCAGCCCAAAGGAAGCTCACATCCAGCCCTGGCCAGTGGTGGAGAGGGCACTCACGCTGGGGCAGGTGGACGGGGGCCTTGATGCTCTCAGGGTGCTTGGGGGGCTCCGGCCGCAGCGAGGGGCTGAAGGGCTCGCTGCGGATGATGGGCGAGTGGATCTTCTCCTCCTTCACCACCACAAGGGGCTGGGGCTGGGATTGAACCACAGAGGCTGAGCGCAGCTCCTGGGATGGCACAGGCACGGCGGCCGGTGAGGCAGGCGGGTGGCCTTGGCACTGGCCCACACCTGGCCCTGGGGGCCGAGGCCCAGCCCTGCTCTTTACCTGCTTCTTCGGTTGGACATTTTGCTGGGGCGGTGATTGGTGGGTCAGGTTCTGGAACTGTTGCATCTGGGGGGAATGTATCATAAGCGGGGAGGGGGCTTCGCGGAGGTGACCTAGGAGAGGGGACAAGGAGCATGTCAGCGGGACTGGTATGGAGGCCACTGGCACTGGGCCTAGCTTGGCCCCCAACCCATGGGAAGCTCTGCCACGTGGGACCTGTGGGCCACCTCAGTCAGGCCCTGAGCTCAGGAGGCAGCAGGGCCTTGTGGAGCCATGCACTCAGTCCTGGTGTTTGATGCCTGTGTGTTAGAATCACCAGGAAGACTTAAGAAGCACACATCCTGATACATTTGCTCAGGTGGGGCCTGGGACTGAGTACTTTTCAGAAGCTTTCCAGATGGTTCTACGGCATATGGCCTGGGTTAAATACAAAGCACATTAATAATGCCGCAGGCAGCCTGGCTCCTGGCTGTTCCTGCGTGGCTCAGCCTGCCTGCCTGAACAGCTGCTTCTGGCCTGGGACCGGCCTGCACCATAGCAGAGCAAGAAGTCCTGGGCTCACAGTTTCTGTTGGAACTGGGATAGGCTACCTACCTTTATTCAACCAGTGTCTAAGGGACCCAGGTAGGCAATGGTCCAAGAACTCAGTTCAAGGTAGGAGCCTGGAAAGCCCCACTACTGGCCCCTGGGAAAGGCCTGGCCAAGTACTAAGGTCTGACACTAGCTTCATCAGTGAGAGGAGAGTCCTAGGTCACAGTGGGCTCGCTCCTCAGGACTGGGCAGCTGGAGAAATCACTGACTCCTGCCCTTGACTCGACTCATTTCCACCTCAGCAGGGAGACACCCTCCTGTATGAATTCTTGACTCACCTTGGTCAGTTCCACCGTGGAACAAGCCATACTGTCCACAAGAAAAAAAAAAAAGCCACTTCTCTGCAGAGCTCAGGCTCCTAGTACTTCCTCATGTTGAAGCAATGAACCACATAATCCAGGTTCTGGGTGTCAGGCCTTTCATCTATCTCCTCCAGGCCTGCTTCCAGCTGCAGCCTTCTCAGCACAGGCACCCTTGGGTACTCCACAGGCCCCCTGGCCAGAAGTACCCACTTTAGTGGGCCTGGAGTTGTCTACAATGGACCCCCTTGCACTCTCTCTAGAGCCAGAAAAGTTGTTCGGAGGTGAACACGGCAACGAGGACCAGTTTGCCCCTGTGCCCTGGCTCCCAGCCCCATGTGGGCTCTGCTGGCCTGGGTGCTAGGTGGTCTTGGTCCAGGCTTGTCAGCCAGCTGAAGGCGCATGACTATGATAGCATTCTGTCTGGGGTGGCTCCCTCAGGAGCACCTGCTGAAGCTGACCAGTGACAGGAGCCCTCAGGCCTACAATCTGTAAGAACTGCCTGCTTGCTGATGGCTTCCTTCACCAGCATCAAGGGGAGGTCAAGTATGCCCGGTGTCCAAGGATGTGGAGCTCCTTGGGACACCAACAACTTGCCTTTGACTCAAATCTACCAGCTGAACTCCAAACCACACAGCTCCCTGTGACCATCCCTGGCTGAGGGAACTCAAGGAGAGGTGGCCACAAGAGACCTACCCGGCCCCCACTGCTGGTTCTTCTGAAAGCATTTCATCATCTGCCCATCACTGCCCACCATGAGAAACCCAGCCTTGCTCAAGGGTGAGAATAGGCACAGCTGCATGGCTGTCAGAATGAGCACCAGTCTTTCCCAGGGAGGACAGCCAGCTGTTCTTGGCTTAGGGCTTCAGTGATCCACTTGGCACCTGGCAGCTTGCTGGGTTTAGCAGCAGTCCTGACATAAAACCAAGACCTTGTTTTTAATTTGGGGGCAGCACCACTGCATCCCCAAGTCAGGCTGCTTAGTCTACACTGCCAAGTCCAGGGACCTCCCTGACCCTCGTACATACATCACCATACCACGAAGCATTGACTGCCACATTCCCCTGCCAGGGCCAGCCGGGATGTTTTGGTTACAGATACTTAGATAACTAATGTCCAAGAAAGGCAAGAGGACGTGTCCTGATCAATGTTAAGGGAAAAAGGGCAGCCTGGACCAGGGAGCAGGAGATGGGACTGGTTCCTGGGAGGAGGGAGGGCGTACCACCTTTGAGCTTCAGCTAAATTCTCTTGACACAGTCCTGGCTCCACCGGAGGTGGGGGCTCATGACACTGAAAGCAGAACTCCTGCTCCTGTAGGTTCTCAAACAGCCCCCGCTGCCCACCATTTGTTAAACCAGCTCCTGCCCACCCTCTGGTCACCGCCTCCAGAAGATCTGCTCCGACCCCACCTCCAGGCAGATTGGGTGCCTCTTCAGGCTCCTAGCTTCCCCAACCAGCAGGGATCATGATGCATTATAATGCTCTTAAAGATTTATTTTTATTGTTTTTTGACAGACAGACAGACAGAGACAGAGCGAAGGGGGTGGGCCCAAAGCAGTCTCCATAGTTGACAGCATTAATTTTCCATATAGTTTCACTCTGCAAGTGGGCGCGGGGCTGTGCAGGGCAGGAACTGGGCCGGGAGCCTCCCGCATAGGCCCCGGCAAGAACTGAACTGGGGGCACACCCCAATTCAGCATATGGGCTGGGCCCGGGATTCAATCCTCGGTCTCCAGGGCTGCAAAGCCAGTGCTCAACCCCCTCAGCCATCTCGGCTTCCCCTATAATGCTCTTAATTGTGAGTTATAAGAGAAGGGCCAGCAGGAGCCCTGTTCTCAGTCATTCAGCTTGCAAGCAAGACACCAGATAGGTACACTGTAAGAAGCACCCACATCCCATCAGCCACCACTTTCCAACCTCAGCCTAAAGCATGAACAGACCTGGCTGTTTGAGGACAAAACCCTGGGTTCGGCAGCAGCCTCCCCTAAGCCCAAGAGTAAGAAAATGGGTGAGCCACTTACCAGTTGTGTAGGGGTCTGACTTGTGGTGCCGGGGTGAAGGGTGATGCTGGATGACTTGCTGAGGCTTGGCGGGCTGCGGTGGGGGCGGCTGCTGGCCTGGGGGTGGGTGGGGAGGCTGCGGGCCCGGGGGTGGGGGGGGCTGCTGGATGTGGGTGGGGAACTGCATGGGTTGCATGTGCACAGGCCGGGGGGGCGGCTGGTGCTGGGGCTGGGATGTTGGCTGTGGCTGGGGGGGTGGTGGTGGTGGTGGCGGCTGCTGCAGCTGCTGCTGCACAGAGGGGTGGGGGGGTGGCAGAGGGGGCGGAGGCTGGGACTGCACCTTCACGGAAGGGAGTAGAGGTGTGGGGGGCTGCACCTTCTGCAGCTGCTGCAGGTAGAGCTGCATCTGCATGGAGGTGAGGGGCGGGGCGGGTGGTTCCTCATCCTCTTGCAGCAGTACTTGGGGTGGCTGGGCCATGGGGGTCTGTGGGAGCAGGGTGGGTTGGGCCAGGGCAGGTGACACAGCTGGGGGACGGGTGGGCTTGGGAGGCAGGGCTGCAGCTCTGTTGCTGGGCCGCGATGGCTGCTGGGGCAGAGCGTTGTGCAAAGCTGGAAGAACACAAGTGCAGCAGTGAGGCTCCCGCAGCACCCAGTCCTTCTACTCCGCCCTGACCTCCTATCCATCTCCCTCCAACTAGCACTCTCTCCCCACCCTCCTCAGCTTCCCATTAACTCCAGAATAAGGACAGTTGCCAGGGAGATCTAGCAGGGATCTCTAACCCCCTGGGCCACGGACCACTACTGGGGCCTATTAGAAACCGGGTGCACAACAGGAGGCGAGCGAAGGAGCAAAGCTTCATCTGTATTTACATCTGCTCCCACTCACTTGAATTGCCGCCAGAGCTAGGCCTCCTGTCAGACCAGCAGTGGCATTAGACTCTCATAGGAATGAACCCTATTGTGAATCACACATGCACACCCTTCTCCCTAACCTCTCGGAAAAATTGTCTTCCATGAACCTGGTACCTGGTGCCAAAAGGGTTGGGGACCACTGGTCTACAGGATCAGGCCCCTGCCTTGTGCCCCTAGCTCTCCACCCCATCCACCCTGCAACTGCTCTCATTTTCACACTTAACACTTCAGACCTCAGAGCAGACCTGTCCTGAATCCCCCCATCCAACCCCTCTCTGGCATGAGTGTGTGTCTCCCCACCCGACTGGGAGCTACAGAAGACCACATCATTTTTCATCTCACAACGTCTAGCTCAGCAGAACCAAATCAGTATCTTTTGTATCAGCACTACCTCTATGCAAAGCCTATCCTGGGTTTTGTGTAATTTCCACAATGGTCTTGGGAAGTTGCTGACATCCTCTCAGTGACAAAACAGGCTAAGACGGGCTCCAAGTTTGCTCCAAGTGCCCAGATGCAGATTGGTGATACCAAGGTGGAAAGGGGCCTCACTGCATCTTGGGTGGCCATAGCCGCAGCTCACCTGGAGGAGAGACCACCGAGTGCTGGTTGAGATGAGGTGGAGTGCTGTGCTCAGGCGGCTGGGGCAGGTGAGGGGGCAGCTCAGGTTGTGGCAGATGCAGGATGGGTTGGGTGAAGTGGCCAATGGGGTCGAAGACGCTGCCTGGGAGCTGGGGCTCCAGGACGGGAACCTGGGCAGCGATGAAGGGTGGGGGCGAGGACTTCATCGCAGGGGCAGCCTGCTGCGGCATGGCGGGCGGAGGTGGTGGGGGTGGTGGTTGCTGCTGCTGCTGCTGCTGGGGAGGCGGAGGTGGTGGGGGCTGCTGGGGAGGTGGTGGGGGCTGCTGGGGCCCAGGGCCTGGGGCCTGCTGCAGCTGCTGGTGGTGGTGATGATGGTGCTGCAGACAGACAAGATACACAGTTTGACAATAGGCAGGCAGAACCCCAAAGTCAGTCCCAGAGTTCCCCCAGGGTCCACAAAGGCAGAGGTGGCCATCAATCTCGAGGGAGAACACTTCTGAGACCACATACCTTCTTCTGCTCCCTTCCGGGGTGCCCCTTCTTTTTTGACTTCGGAGCCATCTCTGTAGAGGAAGAGAGAAGGTAGTAAGGCCTAGAGGAGGAGATTGAGCTGCTCTGGACGCAGATTTAGGAGAAAACAGGGTGAATTCAGAAGGGCTAGTGACAATGAGACAGGGTGGCTGGGTTGTCTGGAATGGGAGTCAGTCACGGGGAAGGGAGAGACAATGTGGGGTATCACCCACCCATATGCCTGCCAATTCTAACAGGGACCAGACTGAAAAGCCTTCCTGTCCAACTCCTGACACCTGGGCACTAGGGCTTAAGCTATGGAGAGTTCATTACCCAGTGTCTCCCCCTACTTGCTAGTCAGAGGCCACTAAGGTGACTCTAGTGTCTGCACCCCAGCCTTTATCTTGGAACCATTGTGTTCAAAATGATCACATCCATTTCACAGATGAGCAAAGTGAGGCTCAGAAAAGTTAAAGGACGTGCCTCAGGTCACAACTGTAGCCAC
>PVKE010004171.1:0-66521 GCA_004027555.1 Craseonycteris thonglongyai
ATTTTTCGGTCCATAAGACGCACTTTCCCCCCCCAAAAAAGTGGAGGGAAAAGTGTGTGTGTCTTAGGGAGCAAATACTGCAAAGAAGAGTGCATGTTGGGGACCTTAATGATGCCGTGGGGAAGCCTGCAGCCAGATCAGAAAGCAGGGACTGCATGGAAGGAGAGCGGGTCCAGGCAGGTCAGGTGTGTCTTATGGAGCAAAAAATACGGTAATTCTTTTGTTCAAAAATGAACAATTGCCTTCTATGATTTCTTCTTTGCATGTGTTGCAGATCAGGGGTGTCCAATCTTTTGGTTTTCTGGGCTACATTGGAAAAAGATGAATTGTCTTGGACCACACATAAAATACACTAACATGAATCTTAGCTGATGAGTTAAAAAAAAAAAAAAATCCCCCCAAAATACTCATGATGTTTTATAATTTACGAAAGTTTAGGAATTTGTGTTCAGCTGAACTTAAAGCTGTCCTGGGCCACATGCAGCCGCTGGGCTGTGGGTTGGACAAGCTTTTGTAGACTCTTGAGGCTTAACCAGTGGAGTCTCCCACCTTTAGCTGAAGGTTAATCTTAAAGCAGGAAAGGGGAAAGCATTTGCTGGCTTTTTAGGCACCATACCTCAATAAGTAGTGTCCTTAAGCCAAATTTACATATGTCAAAGTTACTTAAACATAAGTAGTAACGCATTTAGGTACAGGCCCAATTCTAGCTGCATATACTTTTGTTTTGCTTGTGTTAGAGCCATTTGCAGTGTGTGTTGTTTTAATAATTCAATGTTTTCATTAAGTTACAAGCTCCCCAAGGGCAAGGTCAATCTTAATTATGTCTTTATAACACACAGACCTAGCAGAAGATGTGATAGAAAATTGGTTGGTGATGAAGCGCCTAATGGTGATGAATTAGACCTGAAGCAGATCTCAGAGGGTTTGGAAGTGGGTCATTGTTAAGGTTGTCAGGTGGATGGACGTGTGCTGTTTGAAGCACACTGAGTTTTTTCTTTCATGCCTTACACCTTGTATTTTTCTCTACTTGAAATTTCCTTTTTCCTCTTTTGTGAAGAACTAAACATTCCTTATCCTTCAAGGCCTTATACCAGTGCTACCAGAATTCTGAAGCATTATTATTCTGTCCTTTCCCAGTAGAATTAACAGCTTTCCCTTTTCTGCTCCCCAGCACTTTATTCCTATTTTATTATACCACAGCCAGTTGTGTTCTTGTTAAATTTGGATGCCTTTCTACCTTCCCTGCGTATCCACAACCTCCTTGAGCAGATGGTTTGTATCTGACTCATTTCATGTCTTCCTTAGCCGCTATTGCCAGTTCTTCAAAGTACTTCCTGAATTGGGATGAATTGTTGACTTTCTATTTGAAGTCTTTCTCCATTTGTATTTTGAGTAGGACTTGCCTCTGTTGTCAGTGCAGAAAAGCTGTAGGGATTCGTTTGACCTCTGGTCTCTGCCTATGCTCACTGCTGAGGAAAATTGGGTTGTGGTTGCCATGGCTCATCTCTCTCATCTGTCTCCTTAGGAGTAAGACTGCAACTTTAACAGATGCCAGAATCAGGACCATGAATGAAGTTATAACTGGCATAAGAATAATAAAAATGTATGCTTGGGAAAAGTCATTTGCAGACCTTATTACCAATTTGAGAAGGTAAGTTTTTGTATCTATCACATCATATTTTCATCTTTTTTTGAAATTGAGGTATAATTGCATATCATACTATGTTAGTTTTAGGCATACAACATAATGATTTGATATTTGTAGACACTGTGAGATGATCACCAAATAAGTCTAGTTACATCCATCACCATACGATGTTACAGTTTTTATATTTTACTGAATGGTTTTAGAAGTCTTACTAAGTTTTCACATTAAGTGAACTGAATTAAATACTACTATACCCAACTCTTGCATCTGGCAGTAGAGTTAAGTAGAATAGTGTTATACATCACTTTAACCTGCTATTCCATCATCTTAAATTATTACCATCGTCTTAAAAGAAAAAAAATATATATGCTTCTCACACAGAAACAAAATTCCAAATATTTCTTAATACCTCAAATACCAAACAAGCAACAATTCTATGATGTTAGTATTTGATACGGCATTTAAACTAAAAGTATAGCTTTTATTAATGTGGTACATTACAGGAAGATTCTAGAGATTGGGTTGTATGTGTCTTGGCCCAAACTTTGTGAACCAGTTTTATTTATTCCAAACAGAGCCATGGAAATCCTGTTTCTCTTTGTTTTGCTTTATGTTGGTAGAATTTGTTTTAGTTTTTGATTTCATTATTGGATGAGTGTTTATGCTGTAGCTTGTGATACTTACAATTCTCTGGCTCATCTCACTTTTGCGCTTTTGTAGGTGCATCACCCACTGCTTCGAAAGCTCTCAGCCTCATTCTTGTCTGGCCCCCTTGCCCCCTGACTCACTCAGGCTCACCCTTTCAGGTCCCACCACTGGCTCTACCACCACTTCCTAGTAAGACACCTCTTCTCTCTGTCCACGTGGGGCCTGTGCTGGCTACTTCTGTCTAGTGCCTTGGTCTCACAAGTTGAGGTGGCTTAGTCTCTTCTCCCATGAGTTCATGAGCTCCTGGAAGGGACAGGCTGTGTCTTTCTGTCACCAGCAAGATGCCTGGCATAGGACTTGTATTTGAGAATGCTTGTTGAATGAATGTTCACACCCAGTCTGATTGACCCAAAGTGTTGAATTGTGACGTTAGGCCTTCTTTTAGTTGATTGAGTGAAGTTGTTATGGAGTGTGTGGTCTTTGTGTGGGAGCTGGCCCCTGGGTGTGAGCAGTATAATGGCCATATATCGTAATGCGTGCCCACTCTTTAGGAAGGGACCACATGCAAAAGGCACTTGAATTCATGACTGTAATGTTGATGCCTCCTTGAAAACTTATATTCTCCTGTCTTTTGCAGGAAGGAGATTTCTAAGGTTTTGAGAAGTTCCTACCTTAGAGGAATGAACTTGGCGTCGTTTTTCATTTCAAGCAAAATCATCATTTTTGTGACCTTCACTACCTACGTGCTCCTTGGCAATGTGATCACAGCCAGCCGTGTGTTTGTGGCTGTGACACTGTATGCGGCTGTGCGGTTGACAGTCACCCTCTTCTTCCCCTCTGCCATCGAGAAGGTGTCAGAGACAATTGTCAGCATCCGAAGAATCAAGGTTTGGTGACAAATAACTTTTGAAAGTTGTAGGTGAATTTTAGTAAAATCATGCCCACTTTTTCTTAGTGCCACTGGAGTCCAGTTAGGTGACGTTTAACTCTCTGAGTGCCAAGTCTGCAGTTATTCCAAAACGTGGTACATACTCCCCTGTCTTCTGAGGCAGAGTGCATACAAATACCATAGGAATCACCAGTCACTTACGAGCAGCCACATAAATAGCAGCGGCACAGGGCTCCTAAATTCCAAGTCCTAACTGCAGGGCAATTAAAATGTGTCAAAGCAGGAGGGGAAAACAGGTTTCATCTCCTGCGCCAACTCGAATGACTACGGTAGGTAGGAACTGCACTTGATCCTGGGGTGAGCAGGTTTCCTCTCTGGATCAGGAAGGAAAGTTGCTGGAAGTTCCCTGCCTCTTGGGGAGGAAGAGTAGCATCATCCTTACTTAATTCTCTCTGTTTAATACTGGGTTCTTTCCTCCACAGATGCTTTGCTTGTGGTTTCTCAGTATGCCTTTTGGATTTCCACCTTGTCACTTTTCCTGCCTCAGCTTATCTCTAGCAGGAGGCCTTTTTCAAATTTGTTTCCTTTTCTTTCTTCCTTTCTTTCTGTCTTCCTTTCTTTCTCTCTTTCTTTTTCTTTCTTTGTTTCTTTTCTTTCTCTCTCTCTCTCTCTCTCTCTCTTTCTTTTTTTTCTTTCCCCACCTTACCCACTATTGCCTTTTCCTAACCAGCTGTCTCTAAATTGCTAGGGGCAAATGATTTATATCAGCAAGATAAGGGCCTGGCACCCAGTAGGCCGTCAGGTATCTGAGTGTTGGTGGGTAGGTCTAAGGAAGATGAAGTGGCTCTGTGGGAGGGCCTGGGTCTGAACCTGAGTGCCTGTGCTTGACTGGAAACCTAGTTTGTTTTGCTCTTGCTTCTCCACAGTGATGGATGCACATTAATAAATGTTTAGTGAAGTCAGATAGATTTGGGTGTATTTTTGTTGTGGGAGGGCAGCATTCTTGTCATAAGAGCTGAGATTTATTCTTTTATGGTGACGTTTCTGTACGATAAAAAAAAGTATTACCCATGAAACAGATCAGTCATTATGGGGTCAATTCTTGTTTCCCCATTTATCATTTTTTTCTGATAGGGGCTTCTAGTAACTTTAACAGATAGTCCATGTAGTTCAATACAGTTTCTTTTATGTAGCTTCCTCATTTGAAAGAAGACATTTAGGAATATACTTTGACCATAGTGATAGTCTAAGTCGGGGGTGGCGAACCTATGGCACGCATGCCCAAAGTGGCACGCGGAGCAATTATTTCGGCATGCGGAGCTGTGAATACCATTAAAAAAATTATTGTTTATGTTCTTATAGACATAAAAATAATCAATACCTCTATCTTACTTGATGGGTTGGCACGCGAGTCGAGCGAGTATACTCTTATTTCATAAACTTTGGCACTCAATCGCCAAAAGGTTCGCCACCCCTGGTCTAAGTGTATACTTCAGCTTTTCCAGGTGAGCTTTGCATACATATTGTGCTGCTATCATTTTGTTATTACTACTGCTGCCTCTGCTATCTTTTATTGCTACTACCAGTGCTTCTAAGGGCCAGGCACTCTTAGAGCCTTTACACATTATCTCATCTAATCTTGAAGTGATTGAACGAGATAAGCATTAGTGTCCCTGCTTTACAGATAAACAAGCAGGTTCCTGTAATAGGTGGAATAGGTTGCCCATCCTCATATAACTTGTAAGTGATAGAACTGGGATTTTGCCCAGAGCCCTGGTTTCTTAACCATTGTTCCGTTATTTTCCTTAAGTGTTTTAATCATCTAGTCTTATCACAAAGCCCTGCAGAGTTTCCTGTTTGCTGCAGAATAAAAATTTTAAACTCTAGGTTTAAGCTCAGCTGGTTGCACTGTGTGTCTCAGAACACCACCCCCACCCTGGCGGGGAGGCTTATTTCTGTTACATGCCACATTTCTCCCCACTTTTGGGTTTTTGTTCAACTCTGTTCAGCCCCTGCCTTGAATTGGTTTTGAAATCTAGGATGCTTTTCAAATATTCAGGAGCTTAAGACCCACTAACAGGCCATAAGCCAAATTTAGCCTCCTTTTCTATATATCTAACAAAGGCGGTGAATACAGTTGTCCTGTCTTATCTGAGGGGGATATTTTCCAAGACCCCCAGTGAATGCCTGAAACTGGATAATACTGAACCCTGTGTATACCGTGTTGTTTTCCAAAATTTAATATATAAATTAGGGCACAGTAAGAGATTAATGATAATAATAATAAAGTAGAATAATTATAACAATATATCGTAATGAGAATTATGTGGATCTGGTCTCTCTTTCTCTGTCTAATTATCTTGCTGTACTGTACTCACCCTTCTGGTGATATGAGATGACATATTGACTATGTGATGAGATAGAGTGAGGTGGATATGCTGAAAGGGGGAATGACTCAAGTCCTGGGCAGGATGGAGCAAAATTTAAAACATTTGAATTATTTATTGCTGGAATTTTCCATTTAATATTTTTGAACAGCATTTGATTGCAGGTAACTGAAGCCATGGAAAGTGAGACCTTGGATAAGGGAGAGCCATTGTATAATTAACTGATCCAAAGTTGACTTTTTCTTCCTTTCCCTGTCTCTGAGTTACCGGAAGATGTGTTAATATGCAGTCAGAAGGTGAAAATAGCAGCAGGAGAGGAAGGAAAGGTCTGCTGAGTATGTTGCTGAGCAGGTAATCAGAAGCTAGGTGATCTTTACCCCAGATGGGCTGGAAGCCTGGTAGGCAGGTACAGTTTAGAAAACATTGCCTTGTTTACGCTTAATCTCAACAATGCTGCCTTCTGCATCCTAAGCCTCAGTAGATGGGAGCACCTTGAATGATTTCCAGAAAGATCACGTTAGGGAAACTTAGGAAGAAAACCCACCACATCTCTGTACCTTTGAGATAGTGCTATGGTTCATGCCCATGGGGCAAACCTACATGTGGGCTTTACAGTATAGTGTCTTCTTTCTTTTTATACATTTTTTTCAATTCCCTTTTTCATGGACAGAAAATGGAGGATTTATTATGAAGTTAAAGGCTCAAGAAGTTCCCTGTATTTTTTTTTTTTTTTTTTGTGAGAAGACTAATGGTCTTGGCATTGAATGAGTTCAATAGGATTATGAAAGATCTTAAGTTCAGAGCATTGAAAGTCTGCAGCGAATTCTGCACCCAGTAATACTTGTTTCTGAGGTTATATTGTTCACAAAGCTGCTTAAGTTTTTGCCTACCGACCACTCTGAAGTCAGTCTTTTTGGCTCGAGTTCCAGTGCCTGGTACTTTCCCGCATGACCTGTTCATGCCTCAAATGGCAATTTAATTTCAGCTTTTTTTTTTTTAAAGATTTATTTATAGTTTTTGACAGAGAAAGAGAGAGAGAGATACAGAGAGAAGGGAGGGGGGAGGCGGGGAAGGGCGGGCAGAACAGTCTCCATAGTTGCACATCATTGGTTTTTCCACATAGTTTCATTCTACAGGTGGGCTTGGGTCTGCACAGGGAAGGAACTGGGTGGGGGTCTTGCCCCGGTGAGAACTGAACTGGGGGCACTCCCCAGTTCAGCATATGGGTCTGCACGGGCCAGGGTCGGGATTCGATCCTCGGTCCCCAGGGCTGCAAAATGAGCGCCTAACCCACTGAGCCATCCCAGCTTTCCCTAGTTCAGCTTTTTTTTTATCAGCCTGTCTACTGGAGAAAAATCAACCCAGTGCTTCTGGCACTTTTACAAACTGGAAGAATGTGACTTCTTTCTCTACACAGACCTATTGTTTGAGGACAACTACTCAACATATTTACTTCCTCACTTTGTGCATAGTTTTTGTTTGTTTGTTTGTTTGTTTTTTTCCTTCTTGAAGTTGGAAATGTTTATTCTAATATGCACACACTGAATATTGAATTTTATGTGTTGGTTATATGCTTACTAAGCCAAAATCAGAATTTTATTCTGTCTCAATGAGATTTATAACATATATAACCTTTCGCTTATACATGTTGGATGTTAACTGTGTAAGGCTATAGTGATGTATTCAAAAGTTTGACTCATTTGAACCGACTGTATCGTCTGCTTCTTCCTATTCCTTTAGCAGGTATCTTTGATATGCTGACTCTATGAGCAGCTCCGTGTTAGCTGGAGTTGGGACAGTCTAAATTGTGTGATAATGTCATCTCTACCCTCTACAACATGACTTTAAAATCCTTGTTGCAAATCTGAGGTAGGGAGGGCAGTGCTTGCGGAGGAGCCATCCTGACCTGATTCCTAGCACAATTAGCATTGGATATTGACTCAGAGTCAGAAAGATGGGTGGGATTAGTACTCATTAGATCAAGGATAAGACCGCCGAGGGAATGTGGACTGGTCTTGAAGGATTTTAAGCAAGGTGGACATTCTCACAGGTGTGTTAAGGAGATCAGTATGGGGTGGTGTTTGGGATAGTTGCAGTGGTATTGGTGAGTGCTGGGAAAGGAACCAGGAAGTGTAGAGAGACAGCAAAAAGCTATGTCAGTATTTCCAATGAATGATTGGTTGTGAGATTCTGAAGTTATGTTGTTTTAGAGGAAAGGACAACAGGAGCAAGTGATGACTTGTGACAAAATGGGCTAGTGTTGGTGACTGGCTGACTAGGGGAAAGGTTGTGTGGAGAGAGAAATCTGGCTGTGGTGCATTTCAGACCTGCAGGGGTATTCTCAGACCACAATCTGTCCATTCTGCCTCCCTGCCCAGACATGGGCTTAGGGCAGGTAGGAATAGCAGTGCCCAATCTTAAGTAGGTTCTCACTGAGCTGGATGGGTAAATAAGGGAATGAATGAATGAGCAGATGATGCTTTACACTAGCTGGGTCTTTGAGAGAAATGCATAGGAGCACATTTTGCTTTTCCTACACAGTTTGCATTTTCAAGTTTTTACCAGTTGTTCCTTTTAAGTAGAATATTACAATCAAGTTTGTAGCTTGGTGGAATGATAGACAAGAATTTTAAAGGTGTTCATGATTTTTAGAGTAGCAGGTAACTTGTTTATGTGCTGGTTTCTCTTAAATGTTTTCACATGCTTATTTCAGTTGCCTTCTATATTGGTGAGGATTAGATTTGCCTGTAGGTTCTAGAATACTCATATTAAAGCTATTTGCAAAAGGGAATTTATTTTTCTCTCATACAAAAATCCTTGCAAGTTTCCGTATTGGTTCCTGGGGGCTGCTGTAATGAATTACCACAAACTTGGGTGGCTTAAAATACTAGAAATGTACTGTTTCATGGTTCTGGAGGCCAGACGTCTGATACCAAAGTGTCAGCAGGGCCATGAAACCTGTATGGGAGGACGTTTCCTGGCCTCTTCTAGCTTCTGATGGTTTTCTGGCAAACCTTGGCTTATAACTTCATCACTCCAGTCTCTGTCTTAACCCTCACATGGCTGCTTTCTTCCTGTGTGTCTTTGTGGCTCTCTGCTCTTCTCATAAGGACAACAGTTACTGGATTTAGGGCCTACCCTATTATAGTGTGACATCACCTTAGTTAATTACATCTGCAATGACCCTATGTCCTAATAAAGTCGCATTTTGGGTTAACTGAGGTTAGGACTTTAGCATATCTTTTTAAGGGGACCGTTCACTTCATAACAAGTTCCCTGGCTAGCATGATCCTTCATGGTCTTCCTGCGTGTGGCCTTGAGCAAACTGACAGCCTCAAAGGCCTGGTCTCTAGGGCCAGAGAAGGTTATTGGACGTGGTCACTTTCCACTAGCCTGAGTTTAGACACATGGCTACACTGAGCTGCATGGGAGGTTGGGGAGGGAAGTTGTCCTTCTAGACTGCCACGTGCCAGCTAAAAACCAGGGTTTTGTTACCACAGAAGAATGAGAGCAGAATTTGAGGACAGCCAACAGTTTCTGCCATGTGTTCAAAGTTTTTGTGGGGCTGGGTGTTCTCAATTGTTTATTTAGTTTTTGTACCATTATAGCTTGTCTTGTTGAATTATGTCTAGCATTTGCAGAGCAAGAGGAAGTTTTCCTGTATGTCATTATGTTAGATTTTTAGTGGTTAGCAGGACAGTTTTATTCAGTTACATCGTATTGAATAGCTCATAACTAGTGTGGAAAAAAGTGGGAGATCCGGCCATTTCTGCTGTTGAGGAGAAAAGACAAGCGATTGTGAAAAGATGCTTATAAAGTATTTTTTAAGAGCTAGAAACTGAAGTGCATTTTCTCTTTAGTATCATGAGTTAGTGATATTAATAGTTAATGACAAGTAGTGATAGATTTTTTGACACGCACAAGAAGAAAAGCAGAGTGTCCTTAAGGACCCAGCTAAAGATCACAACAAATACACAGTGAGCCAGGACTATCCTTCAGAGTCTCTGCCATTGGCTTTGGGTTCCCAGCCTGTGCTCCTGAGCCATCTTGATTCCTGAAGACCCAGGAGTGGCCCTTGTCTTCATGTCCCCAGCATGTCCATGGGTGCTCACCGCATGGTGGAATTCAGTAAATATTTATGGGATCATTTTCTACCAGCTCCTGTGTTTATTGTTAGTAACACAAAAATAAAATAGTACAAATATCCAGGTTCTAAATGTGTTCAAGTATGCAGCCATATGTTCTCTTCAGGGAGGAACTAGTAAGTACACTCGTTGAGAAAGTCACAAAGATAACCTTGTAGCCATGAACTCTTTCTGTATATATACATCTATAATATATATATTATACACATGTATACAGTATATATAATCATATATACTATGTACTATAAAATATAAGTCTATAAAATATGTACTATAAAATACACAGTTGACCCTTGCACAATATAGGGGTTAGAGCAGCAGTATCCAATCTTTTGGCTTCCTTGGGCTACACATAAAATACTTTAACACTAATCATAGCTGAGCTAAAAAAGAAGGTTGCAGAGAAATCATAATGTTTTAAGAATTTGTGTTGGGCCTTATCCAAAGCCATCCAGGCCTCAAGTTGGACATGCCTGGGTTGGAGGGTCTGAGCCCCTGTGTAGTGGAAAATCCATATATGACAGTTGACTCCCCCAAAACTTACTTCATTGTAAGAATATAGTATATAATACATATGACACATGAAATATGTGTTAATTTTTGTGTTATTGTTAAGGCTTCTAGTCAACTGCAGACAATAACAAAAATAGTTAACACATATTTCGTGTTCCATATGTATTATATACTATATTCTTACAATGAAATAAACTAGAGAAAAGAAAATGGTATAAAGAAAATCATAAAGAAGAGGAAAATAAATACATTTATAGTATATATTTTTAAGAAGCCATATATCTGTAGGCCTGCATAGCTCAAACTCATGTTGTACAAAGGTCAAGTGTACTCGATGTTACGTCGTGTATTCTGATGTGAACCACCACTTTAAATACAATTGGTAAAATGGTATGTAGGCTGTGTAAAGTTTTATGTCATAAATTGTAGGAAAGCATTGAGTTTGTTGTGCTTTTGTTCTTGCAGTTTAAATAATCTGTGTTTGCCTTTTTTTTTGTAGAACTTTCTGTTGCTTGATGAGATAAAACAGTGTCACTCTCAGCTGCCATCAGACGGTAAAACCCTAGTGCATGTGCAAGATGTTACTACTTTTTGGGATAAGGTAACAAATCCTCCATTACAAGAATGTGACTGCTAAAAGACAACGGGTGACATAGATTTAATAGAATTTTGAGACTTTTTGCACATGATACAAAATGTGACTTGCTCATTTACTGCAAGTATGTTATAAAAATTCTCAAAAGCAGAAATAAGGTTTGCAATGAATAGAGATTAAGTATAAAGTCAGCCTAAGTGGTTTGACATGTTGTTTTTAACTCATTTTCAAGAGAGCTATCCAAGTACTTCCACATTTTGAACTTAAAGTACAAGTTTGTTACATTAGAATTTGCAGGATTAGAGTATACATTTTCACTTTGCTGTTATCAGACTGTCTACTACATATGGAGTGAAACCATGATTTGGATCTTTGCTGTGGGGTAGAGTGGGCACTCACCTGTTTTAAACTTCTGGATGGTGCTGGCTGCTTTGGTGGCAGCCAAGGTCATGGGGGAGGCAGCAGGCAGGCACAGAAAGTGTCAGGGTGTCCCAATCTAACGGTTTTCCCTGTGTGGCAAGCTGACAGGTAGAACTGGTGAGGTTACAAGGATTTTTCCAACTCTTGGTTTATTTATGACATTTAGGCAAATGGGGAAAAAATCAAAACAACAGCAACAAAAACCAGGGACTACTCTCAAGAAGTTCTCAGACTTGCACACTCAGTGCAGCCCCTTTTATTGACAGCTGAAGTGCTTTTTCTCCCCTGGTTCCGTGGTGCTCTGAGCATACCCCTCTGTACCAGCCTGGGTTAGTCAGGACAGAACCCACACCACAGGAGAGAGGATTCCAAGAGGGGAGTTCGTTACGTAGGTGGTGGGTGAGGTAACCCAGAGATTAGCAATGGCAGGAAGCTCCTCCCCAGGGCCAGAGGGACCCAGGAAGAGAGAGCATTGAGCAGAGGTCCTGTCGGGAGCATAGTCCCAGAGCCCGGCTTCCAGGAGCAGGGCTGATAGTGGGAAGGGCTGATAGTATGTTGTTGCCTGCATTGCAGAGGTGATGTGATACAGCGGAGAGGCTGCTTGGAGCAGGCGGAGAGGTACTGGTGGGTAGCATCTTCTCCCCCTTTGCCTCGTGGCCTCAGACCGTGTTCCCTAGGGCTGAACTAGAGGGGATGTGGAGCCTAGAGCAGATGCTTGACCCGCTCTCCTTCCTGCCTTCCCTCGGGTCCCCCTTCTCCAGTGTTCAAACTCCATACTCATCCTGTGTTTTCATGCCTGTGACTCTTAAATATTGTGCCATCTGCTCTGTGGTCCTCTGCTTCTGATTTAGTGCCTGCCATCTCCACCAAAGCAAGAGTATATCCCCAAATCCGTAAAGTCACATCATCGCACCTTGTGCACATGGAAGCTCACACAAACTGCCTTATTGAACGTGCGCTACCTTAAGAAGGTAGATTTATTTCCTGCCTCGATTGCCCATCATGCTACTTTGAAGCATTTATAGAAAGCACCATTAACATTCCACTAAAAATGCTTTGAGTACTGAGGTAGCTAATACACACTTTGTATGACCCATGACCACATTTCTGTTGAACCAGACTGCCACATTGTAAAATGAGGCGTTTTGTTCTTCTTCCAAAACTTAATAACACGTTCACAGACATTTTTGCACCTTGCATTGTTGTACAGAACATTCTATTCTGTTGTGCCGACCTTGCCTATGGAAGGATTATACACGACGCTAGGGGTAATTAGGGAGTGTCAAATGAGGTCATGGATGGGAGAGACAGAGGCACAGAGAGACATCTTGGTGGGGGAGGGGCACAGACATTGCTAGTTTTAGAAGCTGAGGCAAGATGAAGTACATGCTGGGTTGTGATGTAGGAGAAAGACAGCTCTAACCAGCTCCACTAGACAGACAGACAGGCAGGTAGATGGGGGAGGTCGTCTCACCGACTGGCATCTCATTCATGAAATGAATGGACTTGGTTTTAATCTCTAGGCTTTAAAATTTAGCAGCCTCTGAATCTCCACGGGGCCGGGCTTTTGTCAGTGTGGTTTCCTGCTGCATCCCCAGGGCCTAGATGATGTCAGACACTGAGAGTGAGGGCTCAAGTCTGTGATCCTTGTTGGTCAGCAACAGCGGAATCAGGATGACTAGGACTGCACGGGGCCCTAGCACCTCTGAGCTATTGAGTGCTGCCCCCTTCTGGTCACTCTGGAGCAGTGCCTGGTCCTGAAACGGAAGAAACTGCCTTCCTGTCTAGTCCGAAAAACTGTGGTGTGGTGACAAACAGGAAGCTGATGTTTGTGTGTGACTCATTATTTTGCCGTCAAAACAGTAAAAATTGTAAAATAGGAACTAGTTATTAGATAATAAAAATGTGGAGAAGCTTCAAAAATGTTTCTCATATATTAAAATCCAGGTATTTATTGATAGTTTTTAGTAATTCCTATAAAAGGCAGGGTCTGGTTTTCTTGTGATTAAAAATAGTTGTCATTATTTTACTATGTGACCATATTTCAATCAGTTTAATAATTTCCAAAGAAATTTTCCATTTTGAAGATTATCTAGACCTTTTATTGATCCCCTCTTTTGGGCATTATAGTAATCACACATGCCCATTTTTAAAAAACCCATTTCCCATTTAGCAAAAAAGAAAAATGTGTAGCTCGCTGCTGTGTTCATTTAATTTTACAGAAACATGCTTTTTGAGACTGAAGCAAATCTGGTTTTCAATGTGGAAATAAAATATAAAAACTGTTCTTAGAGTTATTTCAAAATAGAACTTGTCTCTAATCCTAATGTAACAAAAATGTATATGATGATAAGTGGCAAATTTCAAAGCACGGAACTTTGAGGGTAAGGTTAGTACTGTAATCCATGAATTATCTCGGGGTAAACACTGTAGCCGCACCCACCACCGGCGAGTATTCTTGGGGAAAATGGGAAAAGGGTTAAACATTAAAAGTTTTTTAACATTAGAAATTATTGAGAACTTTCTTCACACTTAGTATATGTAAAAAAATACATATATCCTAAACTCTATTTTAGAATTTATAGATTGCTCCAGAATATGACTTGTCATTAGTATGATGAGTACTTTATTCTTCCTCCCGCGTGTACTGGAGATGCTGTTGCAGATACCTCTGTTTTTACAGAAGTATTTTGTTGTTCCTGTTTAGCCAGGGCCAGTAATGCATGCTACAGGTATACAAATGAAACTCTTATCATTCTGATTTATGTATGACAATTTCTTTATTCCCCATTTTGTTGTTAAATTCTATCTCCGGTTACAGCCTCGATCACCATTTACAGAAATTTGTTGCCAAGAATGACTTTATTATTTTGAATGGCCTTGTTGCTTGCTGAACATTTCTGAGATGCATTCTTTACCAAGTAAAAATGGGGAGATTACAGATTTCAAATTCTTTAGTAGTAAAGGATTAGCATTTCATGTACATATGCTGCCACCTTGTGGCGATTAATGGAATCGATCATTAAAACTAAGGTGGTTTATAATGAAAAATTATTAAAAACCATCCACATTGAGTGTTCTTTTAAGTATATTGTTTTAAATAAGTTAGTGAGCATCAAGAAGTTTTTATTTCAATAACGTGCCTTGTAATTTCTGCTACTTAAATTCTGTGGCTAGAGCTGTGTCCTTATAAAAATCTGTGCCTTCTCCAAGGGACGCTGCTTCAAACCCCAAAGAAATATGATTGGACGAAAAGGACTCTGGGACACAATATCTTAAAAAAGGAAGGAGAAGGATATGGGTCATATTCATGTAGCAATGACTGTTTTATTATTTTCTTCACCTTTTGAAGTGTTGTGTGTTACGTTATTAAAATAGGGTACATTTTTGTTAACTTTAAATTTGTAGGTATCAGAAACCCCAACCCTACAAGGTCTTTCCTTTACTGTCAGACCCGGTGAATTGTTAGCTGTGGTTGGACCTGTGGGAGCAGGAAAGGTAAGTTGTAATGCCTTTTGGCAGCTTAATGTAATACCACATCTCGTCTTAAATTCTCAGGGTTGAGCCCAAAGCTATATGTAACATAGGTTTGAATTGGGCGTATCTACAATGGAATTTCTGAAATAATGTTCTATGGGATATTAGTTTTGCAAGGAGGTTGCATGGCTAAATGAATCTGGAAAAGACACATTATGTTTTCTTCTTGGTAATTCAAGTTGCACAATTGGGAATTGCTTGTCTGAAAGTTGACCATCTCAGTGAAGGAAATTATCTAAGTGACAGCTATTCAGGATGGAATGACTGAGAAAACAGGCACTTCTTTTTGTCAAAACAGATCCTACAGGAAGTCTAGAGGTTGTAAAGTTTCTTCCAGAAAGCTTTAAACATTTTCTCGTATGACTTACCCAAGTCACCTAGCACACACTTAGTAAATGTGCAGCCATGTGTGTGGCACTGTGCTGGAGCAAAAGATACAGATATACACATACACCCAGATGTCTGCCCTCCAGAAGCAACCAGGTTCTGAGGCAAGACGGATATTCACACAGATAATTCAGCTCTGTGTTATAAGTACATGGATTATGTAGACACAGACATATCATGTCTGTCATAATAGATCTGAAGGAAATATGCTTGCACATTTAGTCTCATGTGTTTTGAAACAACAAAATATAGAAATCTAAACATGGGCTGTATACATGATAGGGGGATTATTTCTCTTATGATGGATTTTTGCTCTTTGGAAACATGACTCCAGAATTCCTTTAAATATTCTTTTCTGGTGCATTGGATAGAAATATGTACACATAGCTTTTCAGGAACAAATCAATTAAAGGATGTCTAGTTGCTGGGAGAGCGGCAGTAAACGTCAGACATGGGAACTATATATATCATGCTGGGCTACTCTGTTAAGAATGTTAAACATTCTTAATTAGTCCTTGCTGAGTATAGCAATTCATGTGGGGGAAAACTGGGGCAGAGTACATGGTTGTACTCTGTTGTATTGTATTGTTTTATCAACCATAAGTTTACACTGACCAATAATGTGATATTTCAGTTTTTTGATTACAACTTCCAGGACTGTATTTAATCCTATTTGAAATGGAAGGGCTATAACGCTTACCAACCCGCAGGGCCGGGGAAGGCTGTGTTGCAGTGGTTGTTCTGTCCTGAGTGTTGCCCTTACCCATGTGTGTGTTTGTAATCTCTTTCAGTCATCACTGTTAAGTGCTGTGCTGGGGGAACTGCCCCCGAACCAGGGCCAGGTCACTGTGCATGGGAGAATCGCGTATGTTTCTCAGCAGCCCTGGGTGTTTTCAGGAACTGTGAGGAGTAATATTTTATTTGGGAAGAAATATGAAAAGGAACGATATGAAAAAGTAATAAAGGCATGTGCTTTGACAAAGGTGAGTAATGACTGTTGAGTTGCATGTACTCGAATTTCAAATAGTAATAAGAGTGTTAATTTAAGCTACAAGGTTTGTTAAAAGTTTCATTTTTCAACGTGAAAGATGTTTGTCGCCTTTAATACTTTAAGCTGGTCTTCTGTGTGTTAATAAATACACACGCACACGCACACACACACACATACACTGCTGTTTAAATCCTGATGTGATATGGCATTCACAGAATGTTTTTGCTTTTGATTTTGTTTCATTTTGTGAAGCTTTATTCACTTGTAACCCTTTTTAGAGGACTGTCCAAGAATTTGTGGACCTATTTTATTTTTTTTAATGTTCATCATTTTAACTTTTTTTTTTTAATGAGTTATTTTTTATTGGTTTTGACAGAGACAGAGAGAAGGGGGAGGGCCCAGAACAGTCTCCATAGTTGAACTTCATCAGTTTTCTGCATGGTTTTGTTCCACACAGGTGGGCGGGGCCGCGCAGGGCTGGAACTGAGCTGGGGCCTCCCGCATGGGAAGCTCACCCTAGTTCAGCATGTGGGTCCGCACGGGCTGGGGCTGGGATTGGATCCTCGGTCCCCAGGGCTGCAAAGCAAGTACTTAACCCGCTGAGCCATTCCAGCTACCTCCAGTTTAACTTTTTTTTTAAATGGACAATTTTGCAGTAGAAATAATAGTATAATAAAGTTGCATGTACTAAGCCCCTGCTGTCTACATAATCCCATTCCTGGCCCAAAGTATTCTGAAGCAGGTCTCATATTATTTCATCCATAAATATTTCATTGTTAACTAAAATACTAAAAGAAGCTTTTTGAAAAAACACCACCATGCTGTCACACTTGAAAAATGACCAGAATTCTTTAATATCATCACCATTGTAGTCAGTGTCTACATTTCATTGATTATCTCACTGAGAAATCTTCACCGTGGGTTTGAATCAGATTCCGTGTTAAGGTCTACACTTTGCACTTGGTTGATTTATCTCCTAGGCTCCTTTGGCTCTATAGGTTTCCTTCTCTACTTTGTTTTGGGCTTGTAAGGTATTATTTAAAGAAAACAGAATGTTTTAAAATTTCTCTTTAATACTGCAGCATTTCATTAGGGGAAAGGTGGTTTTCAGAAATGACATTGAGCTTCACAGAAAATGGCACGATGAGATGTTTAATTGTACCTTGACATTTAAATAAAATTAGCAAACACATGATGAAAGGGGATGCTGGGATGGCTCAGTGGGTTGAGCACTCGCTTTGCAGCCCCTGGGACCAAGGATTGAATCCTGGCCCCGGCCTGTGCGGACCCATATGCTGAACTGGGGAGTGCCCCCAGTTCAGTTCCCCAGTTCAGTTCTCACCGGGGTGAGACCCTGGCCCAGTTCCTGCCCTGTGCAGCCCCAAGCCCACCTGTGGAATGAAACTATGTGGAAAAACCAATGATGTGCAACTATGGAGACTGTTCTGGGCCCTCCCCCTTCTCTCTGCCTCTTTCTCTGTATCTCTCTCTCTCTGTCAAAAACAATAAAAATAAATAAATCTTTAAAAAAAACACATGATGAAAACTGAATTTATCTGATAGAATCTAGTTTAGCAAAGAGGAATAAAAGTAAATCCTGATAAATACTGTGTTACTGTCTCTGGGTTATAAAAATCAGTGGGTGATAGTGTGAAAGGGCTCTCTCTCGGGTCTGTTCAGGGTACTCTGGGCATCTGACTGTTGTTTTATGGTGTTTGGAAAAGGCGGGACAGACATTCCAAGGTAGAGTGTTCAACCCTCCTAGCCAGCTTTGTGAGGAAATACCGATAGGAATTTTGCTTGAACAATGGCTTGAAAATCATAGACTGTATCAAGTGAGTAACATTTTATGATGAAGTGAACAATACATAATTGCTTGTTCAGCGAGCCTTTATTTTTTTTTCCTGGGTTATTGTTAATGAGAGATTATGTGTTTTTAGAAATGACATCAAGTTAGCAGTTATGAGTTAGAGTTTTATTAATCTAAGTGTATATACAGATAAGAAAGGGGGGGAAATGTAAAGCAGTAATAATAGCTCCTATTTATTCAGAATGCACATGCTAATCATTTCTCTCTTACACACACACATGCACACACACCAAGGCATATGAGTTTTTAATCTTTACTAGTGTCTTTGATGTTCCCATTCCTACTTTATTGTTGGTAAAACTGAGGCTTAGAGAGATGAAACGACTCACCTGAACATTTGCAGCTTGGGTTTGTTTACATCTGTTTCTGGACACCTCTAGATTCCATACTTTTCCATGGTGTCTTGCTGCCTCTCAATTGAGAAAGTTTATAAGGAAGACCTATTTTATAAATTGGGTGGTCCTAAAGGTGGAACGTGGAATAAACAGATCTGCGGCATTTCCTCTTTACCGATGCCCAGATCGGACTCCAAAGACTGAGGCCAATCTCTGGCTGTTTCTTTGCATGACCTTGCCCTTCTGGGGATAGCTCAGCCCTGTCCTTTCTATTCCCCCACATTTGATCTCTGGAGAAAAGCAGGTGTTGAGACTGCGGTGGCCAGGTTACGTTTTCCCCTGGGATTGGTGCCTTGGCCACAGCCATGTGAGATAATGGGACCGGTAGCGGGGACAGTGTTCTGGAGCTCTGCCTACCCTCGGAGTCTGTTAGGAAGGGCCCCCTGCAGGGTTGGGCTGCACAGTGATTTTTCTGTACGTGAGTTGCCCTACAAATATGGACTATAATCTTGTTCTGCTACATGACCCGGAATGTGGAGTCAGAGACTCAGCCGGAAGGGAGGCGCAGAGTAGAGAAGTATAGAGTGGACTCCTGGGCCCAGCTTTGTCACTTTCTGACTGTCACTTTGGACCTGTCCTGTTTCCTGCCTAGGCCTCTGACACGTCTGCTGCAGAACGAGAACATTGGGTCAGAGGTTTCCAAGAGGTTTTGCTGTTCTGTTTTTTTGTGTTTTTTTTTTTAGTTTTATTTATTTATTTTATTAATTTTTTGACAGAGAAAGAGAGATACAGAGACAGAGAGAGAACTGAACTGGGGGAGCTCCCAGTTCAGCATATGGTTCTGCACGGGCCGGGGCCGGGGCCGGGATTTGAACTCCAGTCCCCGGCGCTGCAAAGTGAGTGCTTAACCCACTGAGCCATCCCGGCTTCCCCAGTTTTGCTGTTCTGAACTGCATCTGGGACTCTGGTTATCAGGGGTCCCAAGGTTTTTAAGACACCATGGAATCACTTACTGAGTTATGGGATTGTTTACATACTTATCCCCTTTTGGAATCCATGTGCTCATGAGTGGGCATAAGGTGGCCACAGATAATTGGGGTGTTCTAGAATTATTTGGGGGAAGCTGGGATGGCTCAGTGGGTTAGGCGCTCACTTTGCAGCGCTGGGGACCGGGAATCAAATCCCGGCCCCGGCCCGTGCGGAACCATGTGCTGAACTGGGAGCTCCCCCAGTTCAGTTCTCTCTCTGTCCCTGTCTCTGTCTCTGTATCTCTCTCTCTCTCTCTCTCTCAAAAATAAATAAATAAATAAATATAATTATTTTGGCCTGTAGCTACGGAGACTGCATAGGTAGTAGCAAGGACTTGGCCTTTGGAGAGAAATGGTCCTGCGGAGTTACTCTAGGTGCTTGTCTCAGTTTTTTGTTTTCCTTATTAAATGGAGGAAGTATGGGATTATTTTAAAGGCTACAGATAGTGCCTATAAAATGGTAATACCTCAAGTTTTAAGTAAATGGCAGCAATTGTTACTATTATAGCTCTTTTCTCAAAATATGTACAGCCATAGATTCATTCATATATGTAAATATAATACAGATTTCTCGTTAGGGTACATCCCCCTTCAAATCCTAGAGAGAAACACATGGAAAATTTTTTATATTACATATATTAATAACAACTAGATGTATTATAATAGATGTGATGGAAGTAAACTTTTAGGTTCACTGAGCGATTTAGGTTGATGACATATTTAGAGTAACATTGTGGTGCATTACAGAACATAATTGGGAAACAATATAAAAGCGTTTGGAACTGTCAGAGTGGTGGTTAAACTCAGCGGCCCTAGACTCACACAGCTCTGGGATTGAACCTCCATTCCTCTATGAGGTGTGTGATTTTGGCTAATTGTCTTAACCTGGCAAAAACCTCGGTTTCTTTACCTGTAAAGCAGAGGTAACAATACTATCAATTTCATAAGGTTGTTTTGAGGATGAACTGCAGTAAAGATTTTAAAGATTTATTTTTATTGGTTTGTTTTTTTTTAATATTTATCTTTATTGTTTTTGACAGAGAGAGAAAGAGAGAGACAGAGACAGAGACAGAGAGAAGGGGGAGGGCCCAGAACAGTCTCCATAGTTGCACATCATTGGTTTTTCCACATACGGTAGTTTCATTCCACGGGTGGGCGGGGCTGCACAGGCCAGGAACTGGGCCAGGGTCTCGCCCCAATGAGAACTGTACTGGGGGCACTCCCCAGTTCAGCATATGCACGGGCCGGGGCCAGGATTTGGTCCTCTGTCTCCAGGGCTGCAAAGTGAGCGCTTAACCCACTGAGCCATCCTGGCTTCCCTGCAGTAAAGATTTTAAAGTTCTCGATTGCTAGGGACCTAACAAGCACTCCATAAATGTTAGAATAATGTGAATAAAATTAGCTCTTACTGGTAATTATAAGAGCAGCCAATTTTAGATAAAATCACATCTATAAAATGTGACATGTTAGAAAGAGGGTATTTGTGTATATAACTTCTTTTATTTGAGCTGATTTTACATAGGTGCTCTATAATTAGTGCATTCCATAAATCAACAAATATGTTACTGTGTCATAGCAATAGATTATATAACATTAGTACACATGTGAAGACTTTTTAAAAGTTTTAGTCAATGCATGTTCAAAGGTATAGCATTGACAAATTCAAGTTTAATATTTTCCTATATAGATCACTTGAATTTTACAAACCCCTTTGGGGTAATTACAAGCTTATAATTTGTTCTCATATTTACCACATTCTGGCCAACTTGGACATTTTCTTTCCAGATTGCTTTAACAATGCGAATAATTATTGTTGTATCTTTATCTTTTCACCTCTCAATTTGGATAACTATTGTACATTACTTGCCTGTGACATAATGTAAAATAAGAAATCATGAGTTTAAAAAAGAATACATGAAGCTCATCTAAAATGGGAATTCAGTTTATTGATACTTCTGTGTCTAGATGTAGCAGCCTTCAAGTCTAGGATGATTTCAGATTGCCTTCATTTCAAATACCTTTTTCCCTCCAGTAACCACTGGGGGCAGCATGATGTGAAGGAAAGAGCAAGAGGCTGTGAATCGAGATGAGTTTGGTTCAGATTTCAGCGATTCCATGTAACAGCAGACAGTCCTCAGACCAATGGCATCATCTTGGTTTTAGTTTCCTCCTCTGTGAAACGGGTCTGATATAGTTGCCCCTCAGTGTCTCTAGGGGGTTGGTTCCAGGACCCACCTCAGATACCCAACCCATGCCTGCTGAAGTCCCTTACATAAAACACCGTAGAACAAGGATACAGATGGCCCTCTGCATCTGTGATTCCCTCCCACATTTGGAAAATTCCATTTTCCATTCAGGGTTGGTTGGGTCTGCGAATGCGAAACTTGGGGATATGGAGGCCCAACTGTGCTTTCTGTGCACCTTGCTGTGAGAAGTAGAGCTATTCAGAATAAGCATCCACAACAGTTCTAGGCACGTAGGTCTTACCACCAGGAGCTGATTAGTAGGGAGAAAAGCCATGTATGCACATACACATTGTGAAGCAGAATAAGAGGGATCCTTCATGAGAAAGCTAAGAACTGTCCAGAAAGTATCCAGCCATTTAATATGAAAAATAGAGACATTTATGGCTGGATTTTTTCTGGACAGCCCTTGTATAAACAAGGCCTTAGGAACCCAGTAGAAAGAGAGGTGATGAAATACAAGGGAAATTCAGGGATGGTTTCATGGAAGAGAGTGTTTGAGCTGGGCCTGGAAAGATGGGTAGACAGGTCATGATAGGAAAGGTGATTCCAAATGGAGGAAAAGCTAAGAACAGAGGCTCATGGGACTCCTGCACTTGGACTCTGGAATCCAGCCCTTCATTATCAGGGCCTCACGTCCAGCCCTCAACAGTCTGCACTCTCTACCATCGCTCAAGGGCATTTGATATGTTTCTGTGTAGCCATTTCCTGGTTTTCCTCTAGTTTGGGAGTGTGATTTTCAGTAAAAGTCATTGTAGATGAAATTATTTGTTGAATTTAACTTAGAGGTAATGTCAAAATACCTTCCTGTTGGAGGAATTGGAATATATTCTCAACTCAGGCTTTTCCTGCTAACCAAATTAGAAAATTGTGTTTAGGGAAGTAGTCTGCCTTGGCTGTTCCTTTAGATCCTTTGAAATGTTTTTCCCCTCTGAGGTTTGTCTGTAAATAGTTTGCAGAGTCCACAAACACACTTGAAGTCCTTCTACCAGACTCGAAGAGAGGGCCCATTTCTTACGAGTATTTCCTTACTGTGCTATATGAAAGAGTGGCTTCTAAGTGCCTTTTCTAGAAAATGGCTAAGATTGCTGGGCTACAATGTGCTGTTTTTGAGAGGAACAAAACAACATAAAATCAAGGCCTAAAAACTAAGCAAAAGAACTGTCAACAGGGAAACGGAGATGTGTGTGTGTGTGTGTCTGTGTGTTTTCCCGGAAATCTGGGAACCTATCTTAAAATGTCTCATTGCTTACCAAAAGCGAGAGATGGTACTAACTTATGAGCTCTACAAAGTAATAATATGAAGTAATCATGAATTTTCATAATAGAGCCGTTGCTACCTTTCATTTGTTGCAATCCTGTGAAGCTTTGAGAATGTAGGGAACTCTGTGTGCCTGTGTGTCTTCGTGGGCTGTCAGGGAATGGGATATAATGGAGATACTCCTTTTCTCTTTCCTTTTGGTGAAGTGCTTTGCGTATTGTGATTCCCACTGAATCAGAGGCAAATGGGATCCCACTGTTTGATCAGAAAATACTCATATAACAGTCACCAATAGCAAAAATTATTTCATGTTCTATTTCCATTTGTGGAGTGTGTTCATGCACTTAACTCTTGTTTCTCATAGCATCCTTGAGCTTAGTAATTCTTGTTTCTCCAGCACATTTTATAAAAGAGGAATGAGAGACTTAGGGAGATCAAAGGACTTACCATGCCATTTGCTTTCTCCTCCAAATTTGCTAAAGTAAAGACAGAGAAACGAGGGCTTCATTTGCAGAAAGCTATTGCTTTGTAACATCCTAGGTTGACACTTGAGAGGTTTCGTAGAGAATCAACAACTCCCCCCAAACTCTGCTTGTCTATGCCAGGATTTGCCTAGTGATAATTATAGACAATCTAAGTAAAGATGTCTAATATAATAACGTTAACTTAAACCTGATTAGTATCCTGTCATTTTGGAAATGTTCATGTCATCTTTTTTTCTTTTTTCTGGGTACTGTGATTTGTTTATCTGTTTCTTCAATAAC
This sequence comes from Craseonycteris thonglongyai, assembly GCA_004027555.1. Taxonomy (NCBI): domain Eukaryota; kingdom Metazoa; phylum Chordata; class Mammalia; order Chiroptera; family Craseonycteridae; genus Craseonycteris; species Craseonycteris thonglongyai. Next base: position 23,662 of record PVKE010004171.1, read on the forward strand.
AGTCAAATATAACTTTTGATAGATTCCCAGACCCTCAAATCAGAACTTCTTATCCTTCTTAACTTTGAATTTTTCTGGCTTGCCTGGAATAAGTCTACTTAGTCCAACTGACCTGCTCAGTGTCCCTTGAGTACACTAGTTTGTCTTTGATTTCTCCTGCCCAGATTGCTCTCTGCTCTGATTTCTTATACACATCTTGTCTGCCACTCTCTCACTGTGCCTTAAATAGCACTGTGAAGAAATGGGTCAGGTGACCTCCCTTCTCTGAACGTGGGAAGCTGAGATCACAAAATGGCCAGGGAAGAGACATTTATTCCTTGATAAGTCCTGTGCTTTTACAAGCCACGTATGTGCCACCAGCTCTCACGTGTGCATCTCTAGCACCAGCCTTCAGACTTGCCTATCCAGTTGCAAATTGACATCACCGTAGTCATCTCAGCTTGCCCATAACTGAAATCTTGATTTTATCTTCTCAACCTGCATCCATCATCTTCCTCAACTCAGTAAGTGGTAACCCTGTTCTGCTTTTTTTGTGGCAAAACAATGCAGTCCTCTTTTCCTTTCTCAACCCACACCCATCCCATCAGCAGGTCTTTTAGGCTCTACCTTTGAAAAATGTTCAGTATGTGACAACTTTGCTTCATTCCCACTGTGGTCCCTGCCACTGTCACCTTTTGCCTAGATTATTTTGGTAGCCTTCTAATGTGCCTCCTGCCTCTTTTCCTGCCTCTTTTCCTGCCTCTTTACCATCTGTTTTCCACAAAGAAACCAGAGCAAGTTCTTAAAAAACCTAACTCAGATGATGTCCCTCTGCCTTCATGCCCCCTTCTTGGTTCACTCAGAGCGCCTCTGCCCCATCCCCATTCTTTACTCACTCTGCTCCAGCTCGCCTGGCCTCTTTGCTAGTCTTCAAACACCTTGGGTATATTTGCCCCATGGCCTTTGCGCTTGCTCATTCCTGGACCTGAAACACATTTTCTCCAGATCTGTGCAGGCATGCTCCCCCTTCCATGATGTATCTGTCCACTTAAACACCCTCTGCTCGGAGCCCTTTCCGACCTCCATATAAGACGGACATTTCCCCCTTCACCCTCTATCCCCCTAAGCCAGGGGTGGGCAATTGTTTTGGCTCGGGGGCCGCTTTGTGGAAACAAAAGTTAGTGGAGGGCCACACCTTTTAAAATGACTGCATTTATTAGTTAACTTTGCTTTTCAGAAAAGTTATAAATTGTATCATAAAAATCTGATGTCTTGGTGGGCCACAAAAAAACCTGTAGCAGGCCGCAGTTTGCCCACCCCTGCCCTAAGCTGACTTCCTTTTTCTTCTTTGTACTTTAGTGCTTGTGTTCATGTGAATTTTTCAAATTGTCAGCATCCCACCATGGAAACTCTAGAAACTGTTTTTCACTCAATTCGTTGTGCTCAGAACAACACCCGACATATAGATGACGTTCAAATAAATACCTGTTAAAATGGCTAAATACATAAATGCTGTGAATAACTACAGGGTGAAAACAAAACCCCTGAGAGTCTTTTTTGGAAAGATTCAAGGTTACAGTTTTGTTACTGTGAAATGTATCCATTGCTGTTGATACAATATGTGTATGAAAAATTAGCGCTAGAAGTTTAGGACGACAGTGGAAGAATATGTATAAAGTTTCCCCCTCCCCCATCTTTATATAGGATTTGCAGATTTTGGAGGATGGAGATCTAACCGTGATAGGAGATCGGGGAGCCACACTGAGCGGAGGGCAGAAAGCTCGGGTCAACCTTGCTCGGTAAGTCGCCTGTCAGTTGCCATTCTGCCCGTGCCTCTTCCGCTGCTTCTGAAGGGGCCCTGTAAGCCCTAGTGTTGGGTTATCCTATTGGCTCTTGGAATGACCATCATGTGAGTTGCTGAACGCTGTATGGTTCAGAGATGAACCAGGGGGTGTGGCACGTTCCTCTGTCTGATAGCTCTCTTTATGTTTTCTAGAGCAGTGTATCAGGATGCAGACATCTACCTTCTGGACGATCCTCTCAGTGCAGTAGATGTAGAAGTTGCCAGGCACTTGTTCCAACTGTGAGTTTGCTCATACTTCATGTCATTTCTGCTTTCCAAGGACCCTGTGGGGTGGGCTCAGGAAAGCCTTTGGGCCCCGGAAAATGGAGCTGCTTCTTTTTAGGTGGGACTCAGTACCTTGGCTGCCAGTTCTTTTCCTCATCATTTGTGGCATGTTCATTAGAAGCAAAGTTTTCAGGACCAACATACCGGTAGGTCTTCTGTGGAAAGACCTTGTTGGTTTGTGTTTATTACTGTATAGGTTGGAAATACTTAGTAAAGTCTAGAATTTAAGAATGATTTGGGGGAAGCTGGGATGGCTCAGCGGGTTGAGCGCTCGCTTTGCAGCCCCGGAGACCAGGGATCGAATCCCAGCTCCGGCCCAGGCAGACCCACATGCTGAACTGGGGTGTGCCCCCGGTTCAGTTCTTGCCGGGACCTATGTGGGAGCCCCCGGCCCAGTTCCTGCCCTGCGCAGCCCCGCGCCCACCTGTGGAATGAAACTATGTGGAAAACTAATGCTGTCAACTATGGAGACTGCTCTGGGCCCTCCCCCTTCTCTCTGTCTCTCTCTATCTGTCTGTTTGTCAAAAACCAATAAAAATAAATCTTTAAAAGAATGATTTGTTCTGTAGCAGAGTATGGCTTCAGTCACTCAGTATTACTTCCTGGATTCTTCCTAGAATTAATAAGTAAGACCCACAAGTGTAGGGTTAATTTGAATTTGAAACTAGGTATCTAGAGTCTGGCTTAACTCCAGTCTCTCACTGTATGTTTATGGAATTTGTTTTCTTTGGCTTTTGCTGAGCTACTGAACTCGAACAATCTGGATGTCTTTTCTGTGTCTCCTATCACCTAGCATGTGCTGACTGATGGATGTTTCCCATGCAGTCTACCCTGGCCTTTTCAAAAGCGTCATGAACTAGCTTTTGCTAAAACAGCCTTCACGTCTACCCCACAGTTACCTTGCTGTAGTTTACCTCCTTAAAGCCAGTGAGCTCTTTCAGTTGCACTTATTGAAGCACTACTGTGTGCACTGAGATAGATGCTCATATTGTGCAAAACATCTTAGTTTACAAAGAAGACAGTGAGAGGTGGTAAGGACCCATACTGGACAGAAGTCGGGAGATCAAGTTTAGATCTTGTGTTGGCCCCTAAGGAATTTGTCTGTACATGGAGTTTGTTAAGATTAATGCATGGGAAGAATTAACGCTTAAGGTTTAAAGTAAGGTGACCAGACGTCCCGTTTTTGGTGAGACAGTCCCCAAAATTAACAATTTGTCCCGCGTCGTTTTTAAAAAGTCCCGATTTTTGGAAAGAATGCACGACAAGCTAGGGAATGGTGGGAGATAGACCAAATTTTTAATCAAGAACCCCCTCCCCCCGGTCAATGGTGTCCCGCTTTACCAGTGTTAACATCTGGTCACCTTAGCTTAAAGGGGTTTTGATAATAACAAATGCTGAAAACAGCAACACTAGGCCTTCAGCTTAGATTGGGAAGCTTACTGTGGGCTGGGCTGGGCAGGAAGTGCCTGGTGAACTTGCAGGCTGGGAAGGGTGTGTGGCAGCTAATAGGATTCAGTTCCTTTAGCTAACGGGAATCCCAGAAACAGGAGGAAGCACGTCACATGAAAAGAACAGTCGGCACGTCCTCCAGTGGAAGATGCAGGCTGTACAGCAGATGGAAGCTACTTGGAGATACAAGGTTCTGTGTTAGTTTGCTAGGGCTGTGTCTATCCAGGTTGCTATATCAGAAAGCCAAAGACTGGGTGGCGTACAAATGAACGAATTTATTTCTCTCAGTTCTTGTTTCTTTGCGATATATTTTATTGTTTTTGACAGAGGCAGAGACAGAAACAGAGACAGAGAGAAGGGGGAGGGTCCAGAGTGGTCTCCATAGTTGTATGTCATCAGTTTTCAACATGGCTTCATTCCACACAGATGGGAGGGGGCTGTGCAGGGCAGGAACAGGGTTGGGGGACCTCCCGCATGGGAGGCACGTCCCCTCAAGCCAGGGGCCAAACTGGGGGCCTGCCACATGGAAAGCTCCTCCCAGTGAGAACTGAACTGGGGGCCTCCCACATGGGTCTAGTTCAGCATATGGGTCTGCACGGGCCAGGGCCAGGACTTGATCCTCGGTCCCTGGGGCTGCAAAGTGAGCACTTAACCCACTGAGCCATCCCGGCTTCCACCTTCTCTCAGTTCGTGAGGCTGGGAAGTTGAAGATTAATGCAGATTCAGTCTGGTGACAGCCTCCCTCCTTCCTGGTTCATCATCTCCGTGTGTCCTCACGTGATAGAAGGGGAAAGGCAGCTCCCTGAGGTCTCCTTCATAAGGGCACAGATCCCATTTGTAAGGGCTCTACCCTGATGACCTAATCACCTCACAAAGGGCCCCCCTCCAAATACCATCACCTTGTTGGTCAGTTTTCAATGTAGGAATTTGGGGAGGGCGTACACATTCAGTCACTAGCAGGCTGCCATAATGAAGTACCACGGAGTGGGTGGATTAAACAACAAAATTATTTCTCACAGTTCTAGAGGCTGGAAGTCCAAGACCAAGGTGTCTGCGAGTTTGGTTTCCCCTGAGGCCTCTCTCCATAGTTTGTAGGTGGTTGTCTTCCTGCTTCCTCCTCAGGTGGGCTTTCTGTCCACCTTCCCAGGTGTCTCCTTATGTCCTAATCTGCTCTTCTCCTAAGGAAAAAAACAGTCGGATTGGATTAGGGCTTTCCCTAAAGGCCCTCATTTTAATTTACTTAACTGGTTATAGGCTCTATCACCCACTTCTGAGGTAGAGGGGACCTCAAGGCATCAACATGTTCGAATTGGGGTTGGGGGCACAATTTATTCACAACAGGTTCTAAATAATGGAGATTGGAACAGTCAACCCTGTGAGAGTGAGTCAGTGTGAGGCAGCTCTGAGCTGGGATTCCAGGTCATCTACTAAGCGTGTGTCACTGGGCGAGTCCCCTGACATTTCTCCACCAGAGTGTAAAATGTGCTTATTTACTGGGCTGTTGAAAAGTTCTGGAGATAGATGGTGGTGATGGCTAAAATGGTAAATTGTATTTTATGTAAATTTTATCACACACACACACACAAATACATTGCATAGTACAAGGAATTTTTCAGAATGCAGAGACTCGGGCCAGCTGACACTTAGCATGGCCTCCAGCTGTGTGACCTGGCTTCTCTTTCCCACCCCATCCTGATCGTGACTTGATGAATTTTCCCTTGGCAGACAAGTGCCTTGTGGGCTGACTTGAATTCGATGACAGGGTGCTAGTGCTGACAGAGATTCCCCACCCCCTCATCCTCAGTGGCAGAGTGAGTAGCTCAACCTCCCTGTTCAACCTTGAACTCCCTGCATGTCTGTCACGTCTTGTGTGACTCAGGTTCTCCACCACTCTCAGAACAATTCCTGTTGGTTATTGCATTCATGTCACTAGGAGGAAAGAGGAGGGGTTTTAATTGCTAAGTATCAGTGTGCTTATCACAAAAGCTCTCCCAAGTTCTTCTTCAGACGCAGGTGTTTATAAAGTCCTCTCGAACCTTTTGGGTTTAATGACTTTGGATATACACTTGATAGAAGCAAGCTTGTTAAAATTGTTGTTTGCTAATCAGAACCACGTTCTTTAGGGAAACTTAGGTCAGGGAGCACGAATGCAATTTAGGAAATCACTCAGCAGCAACTGGAGGATGTTCTCAACGAGTTAGAAAATTGGATTGAACAATATCCTATGAAAGATGGCAGTTGTGTTGAAGCTTAGTAATGTGAAGTGTTTTGTATGAAAAGTGAATGAATTACACTTTTACTTGCCATTAACAGTTTACTTCAGTCATGATTATATATCCAAATTTATTAAGGTTTGTGAGTTTTACAACTATATGTTATAAATATTTAGTGGGTTCTATCACATAGAGAATGTTAGGGGCCCTTAGATTAACTGATGTCAGTTGAATCTGTTTCTAGCCATGGATTCCTGTTGTTTTTTAGAAGTCCCCATGTCACCAGACCCCCATCTCCTGAGTAATTAGCCCATTGGGTCTGTCCTGATCAGATCTTCCACACTGCTTCCTTTTCAGTTTACCCTTCCTGCTTCAGGCCTTCATGGACCCCCCTTCATATTCGTGTGCAGCTCAAAGTCCTGAAATGGCAAACAAGCTCTTTGTATTCTGCCTCCATTCATCTTCCCAACACTTCCTTGCACAACCTCAGCATATATTCCAGCCATGCCAACTTTTCTGGAGTGCCCTGAATGCAATGAGCCCTTTCTCCTCTCTGTCTGCCTGTATATATACTGTTCCTTGCGTCTATGGGCCCGGGGACCGTGTGCCAGGGCAAAGAAAGCTGAAGGACATTGGCACTGCCTTCCCTCCTGTGTCTCTTGGGGGGATCGTGTGCTTTCTGTCTCCCCTGCACTCAGTTCTCAATTGTGAATTCATGAAAGTGCTTTTGCACAGCATGTTCCTGTCTCAGAACCACTGCACTTGCTGCACCTTCTTCCAGGGATGTTTCCCCAGATAGTCTTACAGCTCATGCGTCACTTCTATCTGAGATAGCAGCTCTTACCTTGTTTTTTCTTTAGAGCACGCACCATGACCACATCGTACATTTTCTGTATTTGTTTAGTGTGTCTCCCTCTGCATGATGCAGAGCATTGCCTGTTTTCTTGACCCGTGGATGTATCCTCAGCACTTAGAAACAGTGCCTGACATCTCAACAAAATTTTGTTGATTGAATGAATATGAAGATTGTGTCTTTTGCATCACCTCCACCGTAGTATGTAATACCTCTTAGCACAGCTCTTATATAGGATAAGAATTAAACAACTTGCTGCAGAAGTAATCATTTTATCATGTCCTGACTTGGAATTTTTTACTCTTGAAAATTTGGAAAAAATAGTATTTTCCTGAAGATTTTGATGAAAAGCATAATTTAGAAAACATTTAAAGCCATCAACTGGTAATATTACTGTACTTATATTATCTCATCTGTGGTGGAATGTTAGGAAGAAAACATTTTAAAACCTTTAAGTTGGCCTATCTTGGACATAACAACCCATTAGATTTGATTAAAATCTGTCTTCAGGGATTAATGGCAGGTAATTTTGAAATAAGGAGACATAAGTTTCATTAAAAGCAAAGTACTAAGTTTGTATGAGCCTGATGGGGTGTTTACTTAGTCAAGGAACTTTGGTCTGAAAGCCAAACAAAGACATGTCAAAAGGGAAGAAGTAATCCTTTTGGATTTAAAGAATAAAGTGGTAGTATATGCATCTATATCCTGGCATCTGGTTTCTGGTCATTGCCCCAGCCTCAAAAGTGTCCCCTTGGGACTTTTCTATCCTTACTCCAAAGCAGATGGCCGCTGAAGGATCCCGGGAAAGTGGAGAACGGAGCTAATGTTTACTAAGTGGATTAGTGCTTTTATTTCTCAGAACATGCATGATAAGTTGACATTGATCTTATTTTGAGATGAAGAAACTGAGATTCAATGAGGCTTAGTAGCTCATCTGATGTTGTTGGGCTAGGAAGTGGTAGAGCAGGGCAGGGATTTGAACTTGTCTGAGGGCCTCCAAGAGCTCTTGATTTAACCAGTTTCAGCAGGTTGAGTTGTGGCCATGTTCCAGAGATTTGCTCAGTATGGGACTCAGGCAACCAGAGTGTGTACGCAGAGCCTTGCCTGGGGTCACCTGAGCCTGGTACCAGCTACTCACTTACCTGGAGGGGTTGCGGACCATTGTGGGTTACAGCTGGGGTTGAGTTCCAAGGGGTCTGCATTTAATATGTAGGAGCATTTTGAGGAGGAATTACTGTTCAAAGTAAAAATCTCTAAGGTTGAATAAAGAAGTGCGTGTCTTTAAGAGAATTAGTGTGTACTTTAAGCCAGTGGGTGATTTCCACTGATTTGGGCCATTTTGATTCTGATCATTTTCATATTCTGCAGGTTTTTAGTCCTAATGAAAGAAGATGAGCTTCCTGGATGGTTGGACTGATTGAGGCTACACTAGTATTTATTTTCTATCTAATATTATTTAGGAAGAAGCGTTTAAAAATGCAGTCTGGCAAAGGTTACTGAGACTCTAAGACTTTTTCTTTCCCTTTTGCTTAATATGTACATCATAAATAATAAACACTCACTTAGGAAACTGTGAGAAATACATACACATTTTTATAAGACACAGTCCCTCCTCCCATTTCTACACAGTGATAAAATCATTAGTATTTCAGTTCAGTCAGGTTTTGGAAGTCAGTATTGATTGCTCAATTGTTTTTTAACATCAAATATATAAGTAATTGTTAAGCTGAATTTTAGGAACAAACAAACAAACTTAGTAGTCACTACCTTCTACATTAGACAACTTTCTAGAATTTCTTAGTGGAGCTGGATCCAAGTTTGCTGCTGGTGGATTTGAGGACCTAGTGGGCTTCATTGACTTATATTTAATTTGTATTTATATTGGTATTTAAAATACATATCTTTGAATACTGTGCTATCTTTGTCACCTCGTGTTTTCAAGATGTATGTTGTTCAATTTTGAGCACTACCATTAATGTGTTTTTGCATACTGTACCTCTTACATTTATAGGTGTATTTGTCAAACCTTGCACGAGAAGATCACAATCTTAGTGACTCATCAGTTGCAGTTCCTAAAATCTGCAAGTCAGATTCTGATATTGAAAGATGTAAGTAATTTCTTAAAGTCTGTGGAGTTTGCTGGCTCTCAGGTGTGTTGTAAGCAAGTTGTCCTAGCGGGCCACTCTCTTCACGTTAGTGGTAAACTTTCTCTTTCTCCTCAGTTTTCCATTTCTTCTCACAGCCACTATCCATCCTTTGAGGATGAATCCATAGACATGTCAAAATGTTACTATTATATCGGAAGCCATAGACCCTATAATGTATATAAAATTGCTACCTCAGAGTTACTACATTATAACTGTTCTAGTAAAATTGTTAAGGATAATGATGCTATTCTTTTTTTGTTTATTTGTTTTAGAACTTTCTGTTTTTTTCTTCCATGATTTAAATCAAAGTGTTATTTGGGGGTTAGAGATACAAATACATGTTTGTATCCACTTGATTGTCGTACGCAGTTTCCCTAAAGTGTGTCTTCCATTGCTAACAGAAGCATGCTAGGATGGCCAAGCCTCCCCCATCCCCCATCAGGGACACGCACTGTCCTGTTGTGGTCAGCCTCACTGCACAGGGCTTTTTCATGCCCCGTATGCGTGTGCAGCTGTAGACAAGTCCCTGCCCTCATGGGGCTTCCGTCCTCATGGGGATAATGTGACGAAAGAGATAGAGGGGTGGGGCCTGATATGACTTCCTCCATGAAACATGACCTGAGTGATGTGAAGGTGCTGGCCATGCAGTACCCTGGGGGAGGGGCATCTGAAGCAGGGGCTCCAGTGGCGGGGTCCCAAGGGAGGAACTAACCTGAAGTGTTAGAAGCACAGCCGGAAGGCCGGTGTGGCTGAGGCAGAGTGAATAGGGGGAGCGCAGAGAAAGATGGGCTGAGAGCGGTGGGCAGCAGACCTGAAAGCGTGGTAGAAGCTGTTGGATGATCCAGAGCAGAGGAGTGATGTGGTCTGATGCATGACTTTAAAAGATCTCTCCTGATGTTCATTGGAGGGGCAGTAGCAGAAACAATGAGAAGTCTTAGTAAAGTTAAGAAGACAGACGTATGGCCCTAGGCTAGTGTTGTGTCAGATTCTAGAGTTGCCATAACAAAGTACCACAAACTGGGTGGCTTAAAACAGCAGGAACTTACTCTTACGATTCTGGGGCTGCAAGTTAAAAATCAAGGTTCTGGTGGGGCCATGCTGTCACTGACGGCCCTAGGAGAGGGTCCTTCCTTGTCTCTTCCAGCTTTTGGTGTTTGCCAGCAGTCCTTAGTGTTCCTTGGCTTATAGCCTACAGCACTTCCATCTTTGCCTCCACTGTCACATGTCATCATCCCTGTGCCTGTATGCCTCTCTTCTCTTTATAAGGACACATCATATTGGACTTAGGGCCCACCTTACTCCACTGTGACCTCATCTTAACTTGATTACATCTCCAAAGACCCTATTCCAAATAAGGCCACATTCACAGGTATGATGTTTAAGACTTGAACATCTCTTTTGGGGAAGGGCTGCCATTCAACCCACAACAGCTACTGTGATTGAGGTGGGTGGAGGTTAGTGAGAAGTTTTAAGGCTCAGTGGTTGGTTGATGCATCACTACTTGGCTTGTTGGTCTCTGTGCCTCAGCACCTCCATCATAACCCTTGTCTGTTTCAATAGGCTCTTGGTCAAATATTTCACTTCACCAAGGGAATTTTTTGGCCTATGTAAGATTATAAAAAGGCAGAATCACTACCTCTTCAGCAACAGTTCTATCCATGTGCTTTTTCCTACTCCTCCAAGGCAGGGGAGCTCAGATGCCTCAAACTTGAGAACAATCAGGTTCATGTGCAAAGGAGGGAGATCAGTGTGGTAGGACCCCGGTGTTGGCAGTATGGAGAGTACAGTTTGAGCAACAGGAGAATAACTTGTTGAGCCAGTCCTAGATGTTCCAGGGGGTCCCCTTATTGCTTCCTTTGAGGACATCCCTCCAGTTTTACTACTATCAAAACAACCTTGTGTCCATTGGTGAGTACCTCTGGGTGAGCTGGGACTCATCCTTACTGTTTGTTGGACCCTCTCTAACAGCAGAGAGGGGTTGCAGCTCCCTCTTCTCCCCTCAGAATTGTTAGTGTTTTTTCTGCTGAAGAAAACTGCTCTCTCTATGCCATAGCCATTTTTTGTGCGTTTTACAGATACTATTTGGAAAGTGGTAATAGGGTATATGAATTTTGCCTCCCAAATGGAACAAGACATAATGTATCAGGAATAATTTTCTAATTCGGTAGGACCACATGGTTCCTGAAAGCTTCATTGAGTTTTTCTTAGTGGACCACTGCAGGGGATGGGATGAGAGGTACAGGGAGGGCTGGTTGGGCCACCTTCCTCCTGACCTGCCTTAACCAGGGCTGCACTTCAATTTGTTTTGCATCTTGGGATTTTGCCTAATACTTTGTTTACTACTGAGTAAATAAGCTGAGTCTTATTTCACAGGGTGAGAAAAATAGAGAAAACATTAACTCATCATTTTATAAAACTTGTTAAGGAAGGAAACTATGTAATGAGGGGGTCACATACATTTAAAAAATTATTTGAGTGGCTGTAACTGAAGCAGTTGTCTGATTGGGAAGGCCTAATTGGCCAATTGTGATCATTCTTAAGTTTCTTTTCCTCGGGTTGGAGTGCATTGACTGGCTTATGTTTCGGTTTCCTTGCATAGGCTACCAAGGCATTAGAGCCACTCCAGTCTAATGGCCTCCCTGTTTGATTACTGTAACACATGAAATATTGCACTTTTAGTTGGGAACTTCCTGAGTTTGGGAAGCTGTTTTAGAGTAAAGACCACGAAGATGCAGCTCATGGGTTCTATGTCCAGGGTTAGTTCCCACACATCTTGTCCCAGGGGAGCACATGATACTATGACAATGGTCAGCAAAGATTTGATGAGTGACTCTTACCTATGCAGAAGTGCTTGTGCCTACCTCCAGGTTAATCTTTTTTAAAGATTTATTGTTTTTCACAGAGAAGGAGGGAGAGAGACAGAGAAAAGGGGGAGGGCCCAGAGTAGTCTCTATAGTTGTACATCATTAGTTTTTTGATATAGTTTCACTCCACAGTTGTATGTGGGGCTGAACAGGGCAGGAACCAGGCCAGAGGCCTCATGGGAGGCACGTCAGGGGTGGGAGCTGAATCAGGGACTTTCTACATGGGAAGCTTGTCCCAGGGAGAACCAAACTGGGGGCACACCACAGTTCAACGTGTGGGTCTGCACAGGCCCGGGCTGGGATACGATCCTTGGACTCTGGGGCTGCAAGACGATCGCTCAACTCGATGAGCCATCCCAGCATCCCCTCCATGTCAGTCTTAGGGTTCCCTCCGCCCCCCAAACCCGGAATATCCTCAGTTGACTCTTTTTTTTAATTCTGCTTGTTATATGAGGCTAATCTCGTTTTCCACGTTGTCTAGAAAGATTGTACTGATACTCCCACAGATACCTATACTCTGCTTCCTTAAGTAACCATAGTAGTTATGTCAGTGACCTCTAGTTTTAACACACGATTACACATGTCCATATCCCCCAGTACCTACAACAGGGTTTGGCAGAGAACAGAATGCTCAGTTCTATGTCGAGTTGAATGGAACTAGATCTGTGGACCAGAATTCCAGACCTCAGGATAATTTTCTTATGAAATCATAATCTAAGACCAGTTAACTGTTCTTGATTAGAATTAGATTAGATTGGTATTATTAAATGCAAATGTATTTTTCTCAAATATTTTTTTTTTTTTTATTGTAGGGTGAAATGGTACAAAAGGGGACATACACCGACTTTCTGAAATCCGGGGTAGATTTTGGTTCCCTTTTAAAAAAAGAAAATGAGGAGGCTGAACAATCTTCCGTTCCAGAAAGTCCTATGCTGAGGCATCGGACCTTCTCAGAATCTTCGGTTTGGTCTCAACAGTCTTCTAAGCCCTCATTGAAAGATGGTGCTCCAGAGAGCCAAGCCGTGAGTTTCTCATCTTGCAGTGTGCCCTGGTTCTGTCTGCTCTTAGTGGCCGCATGTATCTTCATTCTGCTCTGCTCATGACATCTTTGTCCCAAAGCAGATCCTAAGGTTCCAAGGCCTTATTCTATGGAGTTTGTAGAAAACAGAGCCTAGGGAGGAAGCCTGATTGGGGTTCTCCTTTGGGTAGTGGATAGAGAATCTCATGGAGATCAGTAGAGAATATACTGATGCAAACTTCTAGGTATAGGTGGGTCACAGAACTCTTGAATTTATCATAGGTAAATCCTTGCTCTGGTGGCCTCAGGCTTTCCTTTTGCACCCAGAGGCTTAATTTGAAGACCACCTGAGACTAAGACCGGCTTTGGTCCACATTAAATCAGCTACTTTTCCTATATGTGGAAATGTTCTGGTGTCACAGATGACTGATAGTATTATTTTATCCCCTGTCACATGGTTTGTGGTAGGCCAGAAGTGATGTTATACAAAGGACCTGACACTTGGTAGACACTTTAGTGTTTGTTCCCTTATTCCTTTCTTATCCTTCATAACTGAGAACCACCTCCTATCTATCTTTAAATCCTCAGTGGTCAGCATACATCCCAGAACATCCTTGGCCCGTGTGAATCTTCACTTCATTCTAAGTCCTTCCAACAGAAGTGCAGAAATACACTAACTCTCCCTTAAAAATGTACACAGCAATTTCTTGCTGTCCAGATACAGGAGGCTGGATGATTCTTATAAGTATCCAGACTAGACTCTCACATTTCACTCTCTAAAATTCAGGAGCCACACTGATTTGGAAAATATACTCTTCCTTGCTATCCAAACTCTTACTCCTTCATCTGGCTGCTTGAATTCAGTTTACTGTAGTTGGCTAATATTTTGAGCCCGTACTTTATATTTTCATCATTAAGTGACATAAATAACCTAAAGGGATACATGAGCTACTAATCACTTGGTATGTGAGTTTGGAACACGTTTCTGCATTTATATTTGAATCGGGTTTATTGTGCATATGCTGGAAATCATGATGTTCCACTTTTTGCAAAGCCACATAGCAGTGATAACCTTGTGCAAATCATATTTCCTTATTTCTAGAGATTCCTAGAAGTGGGATTTCTGGGTTCAAGGGGGAATGCATGTGTGGTATGGCTAGATATTTCCACACCCTTCTTCATAGGAAATGGAACATTTCCCATTCTTACCAGCATATGAGATGTGTGTGTTTTCCCAGGGCATTGCCAACAGAGTACATTGTTGAACTTGTAAAATTTTGGGGTTTATTATTTAAAATTTTGTCTCTCACTGTGTTTTTATTTCCCAGACTGAGGATGTACAGGCTACACTAACCGAGGAGAAACGTTCTGAAGGAAACGTTGGTTTTAAGGTCTACAAGAATTACTTTACAGCTGGTGCTCCCTGGTTTATCATCATTTTCCTTATTCTAATAAACATCGCGTCTCAGGTAAATAAGGACATTTGTTTTGTTCTGTTAGCTTGATATTTATAGTAGTATTTATATTTATGCTATATTTATTTATACTATATTACTGTATTTTGCAGTCCACTTGGATTTGATGTGCATTGAAATGGGCTGTCTGTAGGTAACAAAATAAGTGACGCTTACTGGTGTCAAGTATACGTTACAAAGAGCTTCAAGAAAAAAAAAAAGATTTTAAAATGTAATATTCACTACTTGACCTGTTGCTATCTGGGATGTTAGGGTTGGCATAACCTTGACCTGAGCTGGGAGGACCATCTCTCTCCGTTTTCTGGAGCCTTTTGATTAACCATTTTAGGAAGTGAGAGTTTTGAGTTGGTAAGTAATGTTAGCATTTGATTTTTGTGTCTGTGTGTTTCCCTACTCCAGGTGGCCTATATCCTTCAGGATTGGTGGCTTTCATACTGGTGAGTTATTTCCGGTCTGCCACAAGGTGCTCTAAAATTGACATGAAGCCTTACTTTCACAGAGTTGGGGTGAGGTTGGGTTTGTTCAGCCTTCTCTTCTAATGCTCACTTAGTTTCCCCTGAAGAAAAATTAAAGTTCTTGCTGGTGGAGTGTGACCCCTCCTTCCCCTCCACCCACTTGGTCTCCACTCAGGTCTGATCCTTAGCAGCATCTTCACAGACAACTTTTGAGAACTCAAAGTCATGATTCAAATTGAATTTTTATAAGGTAGCTATACATAGGACCCTGTGAGCTGGAAGTTGTCTTGAAGCATAAACCATATCCCCCCAGTGGAGGTTAAAGGGGTTTTTTTTGTTTTGTTTTTTTTGTATTTATCTAAATTGCATCTACAGCTTAATATTTTTTCTTCCCTGGTCCATAGGGCAAATGAACAGAGTGCGCTGAATGTCACTGTAAATGGAATAGGAAATGTAACGGAGAAGCTCGATCTTAACTGGTACTTAGGAATTTATTCAGGTAAAGTGTAATCATTTGGTCTATTATTTGAGAGTCTGAGGTGCTTACAATGAGCCTGTGTGAGCCTAGGCTTCCAGGAGTAATTCAGTAATGTCTTAACAGATTAAGAGTCTGAGTCTCATTTACTCTGTGAATTAATTAGAATAATTATTTTTTTAAATCTACTAGAAGAAAGAGGTTCAATGAAGAATCTTAATTTGCTCTGTACTGGATTTTGGAAGTTAAACCAGGATTGAGCATTCAGAAACTCAGCCACTGGAAATATGTGGCTATTGTCTATTCTAATAGGTTGCTTTTGCTAAATCTTATATTATTATATGGATGGGCAAGGGGATTAGAAACGGATCCCCACCTTCTGGTTCGGATTGTTCCAATTCTGTTTGAATAAACCCTGGCTTTTGTTGAACTTGGATGAAATCCTCTGGCAGCAAGGCCCCCCAAATAAAAGCATTATTCCCTCGCAGGTATGCAAAGCTCCCTTCACCATACTGCTCATCTCTTGGGCTTCACTAATTACTTAAGAGGGAAGCTAAGCAGGGCGAAATCCAGTGTCTGGGAATTAGCCTTCCTTCTCTTTCTTACCTCGAGATCACAATGTTATCGCCTTCCCAACTGTGTGAGTAATTTAACATTTGACTTGCCAGACTAATATTGCCACAGTGCTCTGTTTTCACAAGAGTGCTTAGAATATATGTAGCATCACATACTTTTGAAAAGAAATCCTCATCTAAAATTTTAAGTATCCCCACAGGAAATGCTCATACAAGGCTTTCCTTGAAGATAGATCAAGTTATCTTTATAAGAGCCCACTCATTGAAATTTGGTATTTATTTTGTTGATCACTTGCTAAGAAATCTAAATCCATTAGCAGTTTACCTTCCGAATTAGTGGACTATAGGAGACCTAAAGGAAGAAAGAAAACGGTTGTTATATATTCATGTGGCCTAAAGAAAATGCCTGCCAGTTTATGGAATTTAGGAATTTGAGCAGCTTTCAGAGATTAAAAAAGACTGATGTGTCATCTGAAGGGGAAAACAGTACTTGATAGAATACTTATTATAGAAGTTATCCCCATTGTATTTAGCATTGTGAGCTCAAGAGATATTAAGGGTGATATTTTAATTTTTATGTGCCTAGTAGGTACTCATTTCTGTCATTTGTAAAATAGATAATTTAAGTGATTATGTTCATTTAAAAATGTTTTATGTAAGACACTTAATGAGATTAGGTTCTCATTTAGATTAATTATTTAATGTTAAAACATGAAGTATATTTTCTTAAGATACAATTATTTAGGGGACTTTCTACCTGTAATTTAATATGGTATTTTCATGCTCTTTAAAGCTACTAAGGACATAGTCAATCATTTGTCGTGTTCCCTGTTAACATCACATGCTGGTATCAAAACGTCAGTCACAGTTTTAGGCATGGGATATGTTGTAAGTCATTAAATTTAGAATATGGGGAAAGGAAGATCAGCTACTTTTTATAATTGTATTTTCTTCTGAGATTTTAATAGAACTGGTAATTGAATTAGGAGTGACTAGAATGAAATTGTACTTTACACTTGATTTTTTTTCCATGTAGTTTCTATTTAATGACAGGAAAATAAATTATTTTATGTTCTTCTTTATAAATGTTTCTGTGAATGCATTAAACTCTTAATAGAATACAGATTATCTTTATGGAATAAAATACATAATATCTTCATAAACTGCCTGAAATGCTTTAGCGTTGTTGAAGAAGCAGAGATACTGGACTTTCTGACTGATGTTTTTTTATTTCAGGTTTAACTATAGCTACGGTCATTTTCGGCATAGCAAGATCTCTGTTGGTATTCCACGTCCTTGTTAATTCTTCACAAACTTTACACAACAAAATGTTTGAGTCCATTTTGAAAGCTCCGGTATTGTTTTTTGATAGAAATCCGATAGGTAAGTCAGACACTAAGTTTCTCAGTAAATGTGTCTTATTAACACCTTTAGCGTCTGGAGGTGATACTTTGATGCTTAGAAGAAAATCACTATGCGTGTTGATTCATTTTCTACAATAAGCTTCACTGACATTTTTCTCTTACCAGAGAAAATATGAATAGAGGGGCATACAAGCTTTTATTGTAATTTACGTGTGTGTGTGTGGACAAAAATGAATGAATGTGGGAAAGCCGGGATGGCTCAGCGGGTTAAGCGCTTGCTTTGAAGCCCCGAGGACCGAGGATCGAATCCTGGCTCCGGCCCAGGCGGACCCACATACTGAACTGGGGTGTGCTTCCCGTATGCGGTGAGGCGCCCAGTTCAGTTCAAAAACAAAAAATAATAATAAAAAAAAAATTAATGAATGTTCACTTTGCAGAGTGATTTAGGAATCTGTTTGGTGTGTGGCATAGGAAATACCCTACATTCAACACAAACATGTTGAAATGTAGTTGATGAGCTGATTAAACATTAGCTGCTTAAACATTAAACATTAACATACGTCGTGTTAAGCTAGGCCATCCTTTAGAAAGGACCTTCTTGCAAAAAATCTCTATACATAGACAGCTGTGCATTTCTTTTTTCTCCTTGCCCATCCATTTCTTGAAATGCAGAGCTCTTGCATATGCTCTATGAGGTTTACTTAAAATGGTAATGGAAAAGTTAATTAAAACCAAGATGGATGAAATGTCAACAATCCTCTTCCATAAAAGTTATTAAAGTGGACTTTTGGTTACATATTAGAAGCTTGGTTGTACCTGCCAGGTGGGTTGTCATTAGCAAGTTTTTGATATGAGTGTACCCCATTGTTTGCAGGTAGTTGATATGGTTGATACCTTTGCCCTGAGGCCATTGGCTTGTCAGGCTTCTGAAGTTGGCCTCCTGATCTGGGTTCCAGTGAAGAGCTAGTTTATCACCATACAGTCCCACTCTGGTCAGTTGCTTAGATTTGTGGTGAGGCCTAGTGTGGCTTTGTTTTTGCAGGTAATAATTGACAGAGGCTGGGCGGTAGGTTGGAGGTAGCACAGGAGTAGCATTGGTCTGGGCATTAACTCACCATGTGACCAGACCAAAGCACCTAGATACTGCTAGGCAGGCAAATCTCAAAGCAGGATGCTGTTGTGGTTAAAAGTATGGACTACGGAATGCTGGGATAGCTCAATAAGTTGAGCACCTGCCTTACAACTGCGAGGTCTGGGGATCGAATCCCAGCCCCGGCCTATGTAAGCCCATGTGCTGAACTGTAGCGCAACTGGTAACCGCAGGGATGGTGGTGAAGGTTCTCACCTCCCAAACGGAGGGCCCCAGTTCAGTTCCCGCCTCATGCATCCCCACATCCACCTGTGTGGAATGAAACCATGTCACAACTAATGATGTATGACTATGGAGACTGCTCTGGGTCCTCCCCCTTCTCTCGGTCTCTCTTTATATCTCTCTGTCTCTGTTTCTGTCTCTTTCTCTCTCACTTTCTCTTAAACCATAAAGTACACCTTAAAAAAAAAAGGATGAACTCTGGAATCAGCTGACTGGCTTCAGTCCTGGTGCTAGTTACTATGTAATAGCTGGTTATAGTTATACCAATATTTATGTGCTAGTTACTGAATTCCTCTGCCTTGATTTTCTTATCTGTACATTAGGGATACTGTTCATACCTGCCTTATTAGGATATCATGGGAATTAAACAGGTGACTTTATCCACAGTTCTTACAGCAGTGTTGAGGACGTGACCAGCGCATTAATTAATTTTAGCAATAATGACTGCATCTCAGAACTTTGTCATCTGCGAAATGGAAATAACTGCTGCTGCCCTGTCTGTGTCACAAGATGTTGTGAGGATTAAATAAGACTCTTGGAAAGCACCTTGTGTAGATTTAATCAACAAATGTTTAATCCAGGCACTGTGCAAAGCACAAGGAAGGGCACACTGCAGAAAGCCACACGAATCTACAGCCTTATTGTAGTTGTAGTTAGAAAGTGATTGGCGACTTACATAGTATTATGGCTATGAAGTTGCTCCACTTTGCCAGTTCATTTGAAAACTACAGCTATAACGTTTGGAGCATTAAGTAGGACTGAATTTCTGTTATCACAGCCTCTGAATGCTCATGACTACAGTTCCAGACTCTTCATGTTCCAGACCTGTAGGCTTTTCTATGTGCTGATTTATATATTATTCAAGGATTTGGGACCATGTCTAAATCTTCAGGATTGCTAATCTAGAGCAACATGGGAGTGTTTATCTTGCCCCCCCGCCCCAGCACCATATCTATTAACAGGACATTATTTCTTCAAAAGAATAAAATAAAGTAATAGAAGCCCTGGGAAGTACTCCAAAGACATGCCTACTTTGCCAAAAATGTGTAGAGGCCATGAATTATTTACTCTTCTAGTGGAAGATTAAAAGGTGCTTTTTTAATTAAAGGAATTTTTAAAAAAGATTTTTGTTGTTTGAGAGAAGGTGAGAAAGAGAAAGAAGGAGGGAGAACCCAGAATAGTCTCCATAGTTGAGACATCCTTAGTTATGACATAGTTTCATTCCACCCAGGAAGATGCGGGACCACGTGGGGCGGGAACTAAACTGGGAGCCTCCAGCATGCAAGGGCAGAATCTTCGCCACTTGCCATCCCATTGGTTACCAGTTGTGCCACAGTTCAGCACATGGGTTTGCACAGACTGGGGCCAGGAATCGAACCCTGGACCTTGTGATTGCGAGGGAAGCTCTCAAGCTACTGAGCTATCCCAGCATCCCTTCAAAGAAATTTTTATATGGTAGGTTTTAAATTTCCATTTGGATAAAATGTTTGTATTTTTTACAATGGGAAGAACAAGCCAAAGCTATGAATTGTGCCTCATAGTTGACATCATTGATTGTATATACTTTAACAGTTATATAATATTTAAAAAACTCCCCTCTGCAGTAGAAAGGTGGACATGCTGGATTTTTAAGTTTCGTGAAATGTATACAAGTGCCCAGCATGAAGTTGCTTCCCGGGAGTTACAGAGGGTGTCCTCAGAGCAGCAGGGAGAGATCAGGAGGCATTTTTCTCTTCTCCATACTTTGTTATTCAGAACATGCTTTTCGGTAGACCCTGGGGCCAGTACTTGTCTTGTGAGCTTGGACTCCTGATGGCTTCCTAGATTTTAGAAAACTGGGGGAACAGTAAAGCCCTTTGCCAGTGTATACAGATGCTCCTCAACTTATGATGGGGTTACGTCCCAATAAACCCATGGTAAGTTGAAAACAGTAAGTTGCAGATGCCTTTAATACAATTAACCTACCAAACATAGCTAACCTCACCTGCTTTAAATGTGCTCAGATCACTTACGTTAGCCTATAGTTGGGCACAGTCATCTTCTGCCGCTGCCCAGCATCGTGAGACAGAATTGTATTAAGTATCAATAACCTGGAAAAAGGGCAAAATTCAGAATTCAGAGTATGATTTCTTCTAAATGCATGTTACTTTCACAACATCATAAAGTAAAAAAAGTCTAAGTCTAAATACTCATAAGTTGGAGGTAGGGGGTGGGGAAGTAGGAAGGGGATATCAAATATATGGTGATGGAAGGACAGCTGATTCTGGGTGGTGACCACGTAATGCTACACATAGACAGTGTCATGTAGAGTTGTATACCTGGAACCTATGTAATTTTTACCAACCAATGTCACCCCAATGAACTTAACTATTAATTTAAAAAATAAAATAAACAAATTGTAAGTCCAACCATTGTAAGTTGGGGGCCATCCGTAGTTTGTAGCAAACTAGATTTGGGTGGTAACTAGTACAGAAACCAAAAACTCCGGGTAGAATCCCAGGGTATCTGCCCCAATCGCAGCCCAGCTTGAATGTGTGGCGATCTTGCTTCCCTTCTGTACTCATCTCCAGTTCCCACGTGTGCCGAAATACCCTCAGCGACCCAGGTCTGAATTATAGAAATGTCTTTTACATTCATTCTTGGGTGCTTTCACCCCAGATATGTTGTCTCCCTTCTCGTGTTTCTTCTCAGATCCTCATGCATTTTGTTAGTCAGTGAGGACCCTTTGCAGTTATGCAGATATCCAGGCCTTCAGTGGGCTCATGAAACACTAGCTGCCCCACCAAAGTCTCAAGTTCACTTGCTTGCATTTAAGGAGTAGGGCAAAGTAAACCTAGAAGGTGCATGTTTTTCCTCAGTAGCAAAATGTCTCTGACTGCAGTTTAATACCATTTCAAAGAGCTGATTTTTAAGTAGGTTCCATTGCTGCAAGCTACATGAATAAGTTACTCTCCATTGTGAACCCATATATGGTTGCATGAAATTTAGTTTGTTTATGTATCTGTATAATGTGATACCTTATTGTCTACTCTTTCATAACCTGATAAATTAGCTATTTGGGTAAAATTTGAGTCCAGTAGTGTGTGGTCTTAGAATTGCAAAAGCTAGTTTTCCTTTTCTTCTTTTACTTTCTTTCCTCTTACTCTTCTCTGTTTTTCATCTTTTCCTCCTAAGATATATTTTGGTAAGAGTATTATGTGTGTCTGTTAGAAAGCTGCACATTTTTAGCTGCCCTGATGTTTCCTGCTCATTTGGATTGAAACTTGAGTTGAATAGTTATCTGTATCCCCGTAACCTTGTCCCTGTGCTGTTTACTGCATCTTAGTCAACAGTTGTCTTCTCTTATCATAGCCCCATTTCAGTTTTATTGGGTCTTAATATGTGAGTAATACAAATCTCGGGTCAGCAGTAAGTCATTGAGAAATTAAGAGATGTTCTATATTAAATGTAAATCATGTTTCCTTTGCATGGGCAGAATTTTTATTTTTTACATCTGGCACAAGAGGGCAGCATGATCTACATTATTTCAGGGATATAATGTAAGAGCATCTTACTGCAAAAGCTGGTGGTTTTTATTTTAAGGCTTTCTTAGAAATTCCATTTTTATAGCTTGTGTTTTTGTATTTTGTAGTGTTGATATAGAATTTTAAAAGCAGTTTATTGTGTAACTTTATGTTTATAAAAAATTACAGTGTTGTCTCAGAATATCTAATATTTCAAACAAGGTTATTTGGATTTCTTACTTGATACCTTTTCACCTAGTAATTGGAATACACAGCCAATGACATCTTTGCTGGATATATTTTAAAGTCCTAAAGAATAGAATATTGTCATTTGTCTGACCGGAGTCAAACATGAGTCCAGGGAGAAATATGACCACAGTTTCTTCAGTTTTGTTCCACGCCATCAGAATCAGCAGAGACGTTTTATTCTTATCAAGTCTCTAGAATTTCACTCTTTGTTTTGGAGACAAGATGAGTGGATAATTGTCTTGTTCTTTTCATGACTAATTATGGTGACATAACACTTGGCTGAGTATATTGACTGTAATGGATTCCAGATAAATATTTGTTTATTTGCTTTCAATTTGTTAGTTTGGCTTTCAGAAACTGAGCTGCTGTGTCAGTAGATGTTGTATTTGTTTATTCTCTCAGAGAAGTGCAGAATTAATATTGGGCTGTGGCCAGTATGTTCATTTCACATGACTGATTGTTCCACAGTAAAGTGTGTGTGTTTGCTTATTTATGCATCCAATGTAAAAAAATAAAAGTACAAATTTATATTATTATTTTTCCTTACAGAACAAGTTAAATTAGGGCAAAAGCACTGTAAAAAAGAAAAGAAACATGCTAACTTTTTTTTGGTTGCCATTTTTATTCTTTTGGTGGAAAGCACTTGTACCCATTAAGGTGTGGAACAGGAATGGTTGCATTGGTATTTACGAGAGACGTATTCTTGTATCCTCCCTAATGAAAAATCTAGAATTGCCCTAAGGATTAAGATTTCCGGCTTGACTGAGTGGGAAATGAGGCTCTGTAGGTGATTTCACAAATATCCTGGATTCAGATGTGCATAGTGTAGGAGTTGAGAGGTGTGATGAGGAGGGTGATAGGGGTTTGAACTATTGTTCTGTTTCTTGAACCAGGTAGGGGACTCTTTAGCCTTCACTACAAGGCACTAAATGAATAACTTGTGGGGATGTGAAAAATGAACTGGGAGCAACGTGGTAAGCTTTTTGTACTTTTAGAGAAACTGTCTTGTTGTATCATTTATAAAATCAATTGTCAACATACTGCTGCTTTGTCAGAAAAAATAAGTCATCAGTAGAGAAGGAAGATAATTGTATCGGTCCCTATCTGTTTATTCCATTAAAATGACCGCTGGAATTAGTGCTAACTGCGTATTTTTCACAAGTATAATATTTCAGCACTGTCAAAATTACCTTGACGATAATAGGCCTGTTAAATTATAGCTCTATAAGTTAGGAGGAAGATGGCCCTGCTTAGCACACATTCATCTGTGCCTGTTCACACAAGTGATTCTGCTGAGCAGGTAGCATGTTAGAACAAGAAATACTGGCCCTAAACCCTCTGATTTATGGTAGGTGTTGTTTTGACACAGCATCATTCAGACAATTTACAAGGCAAGGCTTCGTGTTAAAATATTTCACCAGTGTCATCATTCGTCACCAGCATAAATATTCAGTAGTGATGCTGGAAAATTGGTAATATGCCCATTCATGCCAAATCACTCGCTATGTTTCCTTTCAAGTGAGATCTGTTTGTGGATATGCTTAAAAGAAACTATGATTTTTCTTCCTTGAGAGCAGATGAGCTGTAAGAAATAGAGAATGAGAATAACAACTATCCTGACAGCTTTCATGTACTCATCTTGCCTAGGTTGCTTTTAGTTCTAGCTGAAATACTACAGTCTTTATTTTCTTCTTCCTTTTCTTGCTCAGTGCACATTGTCAAGAATGTATTTATAAGTACATTAGTTACTTTAGCAGGCTTTTTGTGTTCAAAGGAAGAAGTTAGTCATCAGCCAAAAAGCTTTGTTGCAAAACAAAAACACACGTTTCCCCTTTCATTTTTCCTTGTTAATAATAACAAATGCAAGTGACTGTAAAGGGAATAACACAAAAGATTGCATCAATCATAATGATTCTCAATAGCCACATAAATATTGTTTTTTCAGGTTTGACTGAACAGCTAATAGTTTGAAGTAGGTGTGGTAATGAAATCCTGTCAGGTTGTCACACATTAAAAATAATGTTTTTCCACATAACAATGGTTATATGTACTTGAACTCTTATCAGGGAGATATTAAGTCATATTTTATGGGAGTTGCTCATTTACTGCTAATAGTATCATAAAAGCCTTTGTTACGAGTTTAAATAGTTACTTAGTTACATATATTTGATTACTATTGTTATTTTGTCTGTAATCTCTATAAAGGTGATTATTTTAGTACTTGCCTGTAGTAAATATTGCGCCATTTTGGTGTACATTTTTAATGTTAAAATGTTCTGATTACACTTTACTTATGTTTTTTCTCCATAATAATCACACATGTACATACTGACAATGTAGTAACAGAAAAAGCACTGTGTGTGTGGTTGTCCAATAAAATGTTAAAAAGATTACATTTGGGAAATTTGTCCCTTGTTCAGATGGTAATCGTAATATCTCAGCAAATCATAAGGAAGATATTTTACTTGTGTTTTTTATTTTTTAATCGTGAATATATTGATAAACCTATATCACATAATATGTTTAACTTCACTGCTTTAATATTTGTGGCTGTGATGTTAATTCCCCTAAACTCCTAGGTTTGTATTGGTTTGATATCTTAGAACTTAAAGCCAGGCACTCTGTGGTACTCAAGACATCCCTGGTGGGTCTCATTTCTGGTGTAGTATGCTCAGTAATTTGGCATTACATGGGATATGTAATTTATGGTAATTTATAAATTAAGTTTTATAAATAATTTATAAGTTTTATAAATAATTTAAATTATAGTAATTCCAATACTGTCATTTAAAAGCCCCTACCCCATTACTTCAGCATTTTAGCTTTTTGTGAGAGAAAATGTATTAGTCTCTTTATGAAATAGTTCACTGATTTTTGTGCACCCATTTCAAGAGAATAGTCTTGGGGGCCTGTTTTAACATGAATAGATGTTGAGAAGTATATTATTGAGAGCCTACTATGTATAAAACACAATCTTCTGACACTAAGTAGTAGTTGATGCGGATTTGCTGGATTGAAATTGCATACAATTTTGCTGTAGTGCCAAGTGCTTCCCCTAAAATATTTTATTTTTGAAGCTCTTAGGAAACTGAGGGGTGAACTTTTATATTACCGTTATAATTGGAGCCTTCCTCTTGTGTTATCATTTTTTCCCTGCATCATTTATTAAAAACATTATTATTTATTTTTCCATAAAATGGAAAAAAAAATCTAGAGATTTACAACATTGAGTTTCATTTCACATAAAGTTTAAAGTTTCATTTTGTTTTTAATCACATCTTTATAGTACTTGTCACAATTACAGTTAAATTATAAGTTAGATAATTATGTGTTGACAGCCTAGCCTGTCTCTTCTCTTAACCTTGGGGCTTTCTGCTCTTATAGAGTATATGTATTGTGTTACTAAAATAGCCTCTGAGCCCAGGATTGGACATATTGTAGCTGATTAGTAAATATTTGCAGGCTGGATAGAAGAAGGGATGGTTTCAGAAGTGTATTTGCATTTCTGCCTGCCTTACAGTAAAGAACAAAGGAACTTGCCAGTGTTGAAATAGAATTACATATAGCCTTTTTGTCATACACTTGGTTTTTATGTTAAATTGAACTCTACCCTGTAATTTATTTGCAGAAGTAGAATTTGTAATAGATTATGGTGGACCTCGATTCTGGTATGTGATGGCATGAAGAGAAAACTATATATATTGGTTCTTGGAAGCTGTGGTTCTTTTTTTTTTTGTACCACAAAGACTTTATAAGCTGTGGTTCTTGAAACTAGACTATATAAGGTTCTGAGTTTTCCTCTTGTCTACCAATCAAGGAAATGAAACCATTAAACACGTAATACATTTCCTTGGAGTTTAGTTGTCTATTGAAGATGAATGTTGGCAGTTATGTGGGTTAAATATTTTGTGCCTTAGAGTTTTACTTTATAAACTACATGCCCTTAAGAAGTGAAGAGGAGGAATTCATCCACATTAAAACACCCGTATTCCTTGAGATGTAGATTGAGATATTGCAATGTCTCAGTTCAGCTACGAGCATAGCTTTGGAATAGCTGTGCCTGTCTCCTCATTTCTCTTGGCCTCAGGTTTCTAACAGGTAAAAGAGAGGTTTTTGTTGTTGTTGTTTGTTTTCACTCATTAAGTATTCATTGGTCATCTATTAGTTGTCAGTTATGGTCCCAAGCTTTGGGATAAAAAGTCCCTCTCTTCAAGACATTGCAGATTTGAATAATTTTAAGCAATGGATTGTTTTTTTTTAAAAAAAGTGTCAATATGGTAGGATTTTATATAGGAAAGATATAGATTCAAAAAAAAAATTTTTTTTTTAATTGTTTTTGACAGAGAGAGAGATACAGAGACAGAGAGAGAACTGAACTGGGGGCATTCCCCAGTTCAGCACATGGGTCTGCACAGGCCGGGGCCGGGATTCGAACCTGGGTCTCCGGCGCTGCAAAGTGAGCGCTCAACCCACTGAGCCATCCCGGCTTCCCCAGATTCAAAATTTAATGTAGCTGTAGAATGGGGACTTGATCAAGTTTACACACAACACACACACACACTTGTGAACATAATCCCACAGCATACTTCTTTTTCATTATCAGGTACATAAAGGGTTGGCTGTTACTGTATTTCATATAATTTCCAAAAAGTGTTCTCCTTGAACTTTAAGACAATTGTTTTCAAACTGCAGTCACACCAGTGGGAATGTGAGAAGAATTTAGGAACCAAAAGTACATAAGTGATTCTTTTTTTGGGATCATAATCTCTTAAGTTTACAGCAAACTCAATCTGGTTTCTAACTAGACTCTTCACTATACACAGATACTTTCCTGACCCATCCAGGATTGTCTGGGTGCTAGAACTTATCTCTAGAAAGTGTGGTAGGCAAAGGAGAGGAAAGCTAGAACTTTCATTGTTGTTCTTTATAAGTGTCTCCACACACATCTCTTTGGGTACTTTAGAAGTGTATTATGAATTCTTTGATAGTAGGTAGAACATAAGCAATGACATTTTTTTTTCTTTTGTAAGTAATGCTATTATGAAATCAACTATGGTCTGTCAAGTCTTCTGATTCTTGGTAGCCAGGATTAATCTCCTAGAAACTTTCTTGCTCATTTAGGTAGAAACTCTTTAATATCTAGAAAAAAGATGATGAGCTTCAAAGTACACTTTGAATGGAAGTTTATTAAAATACTGTGGTTAAATGAAAAGCTATCATAAAATCAAGTTCTCTGTTCTGGAAATATTTTTCTTTCATTTCTTTTTTTGCATTTGCATTTTAATAGATTGTATCACATGGGGAAATGTTTCAACCACTCGAACACCTGGAAAGTCTATTTTAGACTTGTTATGCGTTTAAGAATCTTTAGCCAGACATTATTCCAAATATAGTCATGCTCTTCTTGACAGGACAGTCCCACCTACAGGTGCATGGTTAGTGGAGAGCGGAGCTACTACAGAGCCTCATGTCCTTAACGTCAGTAGAAACCAGTGTTTCTGCCCTGGTTGATACTCTTCCTAAGTCCCTGATTTGGGATGTTTAAGCCAACAAATCAGTTAATGATTTTCCTCTGAACTTCAAATCCAAGTTTCTAGAAGTGTTTTTTTGATTTAGTGACTGATCTCAACGTTTACTGAGTTTGAGGCACAAAATCAAAAACTATAGATACTTAGATGGTATAAGAAAAACAATGCACCCCCTTTTTGGTCTACACAAAGATATATGAATAGACACCACAGTGTATATGGATCTGCCCTTAATTTTCTCACATATATAATTCTATTTATTTATGAGGGCTGTATGGAAAGTATCCAGCCATGTAACCGTTCTTGTGATAATGAACAATGGCTGTTCTTTTCTAGACAGCCCTCATGTATTAGCACTGGTGCTGAGATGTAGTCAGAATCATGGATTAATATTTTTTATTACCTTTAAATATTTAAAAATAGATTAAGAAGGAAATGGTTGCTTTCTTGTATGTAGTTATTTTTAGAAATACTTCTTCTTTTTTTTCCCTGTTGATGTCAGAATGGCCTGGGCTCATAAGATTTCTTTTGGGGGAACTATAAAGTTATGATTCTTCACTTTTTAAAGAATAAAATGGTGGTAACATCTTAAAATTATATCTCATGCTAATATAAATCTCTGTAATTTCCCTTTTACTTAGCATTAAAATGAAAAAGGAGTCAAGATGGTTTAATGAGTTCCACCAATGAATGAGTGATGTTGTAGACTTGAAGTATTGGATCCAGCTTTTATACCGGTATATGTGTTAGCCTTAGTATATAGCCCATAAATGAGGAAAGTAAACATATCTTTCAAGATAATGAGTAATTAGTGTTACTAGATAATTATTCTTTATTAACTTTGAGATTAAATAAGTAAGTTGTTAACATAGATAGCCAGAATAAAAGGGAGCACCTATATAATCTGGATAATCAGTGGTTTATTGTATAATCAGGTAAACTGATTATACAATAAATTGTCAAGTCTTAAACCAGGTGAATAGATTTAACTAATACCTTAGGGAATTCTAAAAACTAATACATGAGGGAATTCTATAAATTGAGTTAAGAAGTTTTAATTCTCTTTGATGCCAGATTTTCTAATCATTACATCTCCTTGCACAAATGAGACACTGTAGAACTTCAGTGCTTAATTGACCTAGCCTTCAGGTATGTGGTCTTCTCTTGGTTCTTCCTCTATCCAAGTGGCTAAATTTTCTAGATGAGATTAGGATTTGAAATTTTAGGTGACCAAATGAGTGAGCACCTTGTAAGTTTTGGATAAACATTGGATATTAAAAAAAAAAAAAAAGTCATGTATTCTCTCCCCTTTATTCTTGTATCTATTTTTATTTTATTTTATTTGATGTCAGTAGAGAACTTCGGGTATTATCAGTAGCCGTTTTACAGCTATTACTGGACAGAGTGGAGAGGTAGGTCGAGATGTGGCATAGTTCCATTTCTACTAGGAACATAGATTTGAAATAGCTGTGCCCGTCCCTTCACTGCCACAACCAAGGTCTTGTTGATTGAAGCACAATTATCTTGAGCAGCATAGATGTGGTGTGAGGTGGGGAGTGTGTGTGAGAGTGAAAGGGGCTTGTCACACCAGGTAAGATTCATATTTATATTATTGGATTCTTTTTTAAAGAGGTAAAATTTATAGTTAGAAGATTAACCACAATTAAAACAAAAATTTTCGACTTTTTCCCACCACCGAATCAAATGCTTTTTCTTGATTTTCCAATAATGGTTTTGAACCACCATGTGACTTGGGATCTGTGGTAAAGAGAACAGACTTTGGAATAAGCCTCCTGAATGTGAATTCCAGCCCTGCCATGCACGACAGACTGATCTTTGCTGAGTTACTTAACTTCTCTCTGCCTCAGCTCTCCTTGTACAGTGGGGATGATAGTGTAGTAATAGTCCTAACCATTTTAATGTGTCTGAGAATTAATATATGTAAAACATTTTAAAACAGTGTCTAGTAAAGAGCTGACATGGATTAATTGACGTGACAAAATTTGGGGTTTTTTTTGCCCCTTCCCTTTTTTCTTTTCTCCCCTGGCCCCCCCCCCCCCATTTTCTTTCCTTTTTGAAAAAAGTAAAATCCAAGTGATTATGCCAATTTTGATGAAATAGCAGGGAGTAGGGAAGGGTGTATATGTTTTCTCAGATGCAAGGAAAAATAGGTAAATAACCAAGACTAACAAGCCACAAAACAGAATCAACAGCATGTTTTTTGTTTGCTTGTTTTGTTTTTGTTTTCATTGGGGCTTTGCTTCCTTCTGGAGTTCATTTTAATTTAATTTGGTTTCACAACGAGAGCTCAATTTTGCATTTAAGCACCAAACATCTGGTTTACTTTTTGTTTGAAAATGATACGGCTGAAGTTTATTACAGGTCTATTGTGTAATTAAGGAAAACAGTTTGAAATTTTATAAAATAAGTTCTATTTAATGCAGCATTGGAATTATTCCAGGGAAGTGGTGGTACTTCTTTGGAGTAGCAGGAACTTACTATTTTTTTTTTAAATATATGCAATAACTGGTCAAAATGTACAACTTCTATGTATTCACCTTTTTCAAAAAGCATGAAAATGACAAATTTCACAAGTGAAAATTAAAGTTGACCTAAGGCAGTTTTAGATTGTCAGGCCCTCACATTTTATTCATGAGATGTTTTTAGAGACATTCTGTGGTTTGTTCAGTCCAGTTAATTCCAGGCAATCCTTCTGCATTTTTTTCAGATGGACATTCTGATACTTAAAACTTTCTTTTGAGCAAACTATGGTTAGACACAGCCTTGGAAGAAAATGAAATTCCTGGCTACTTCTTATAAATTACATTTTTAATGAAGTTAAAGGAATAATAAGCCCAACAGAACAAATACAACTTTTCTATATATACTGCCCATTTAATGTTAATAAACTAACAATTTAAATGCCATAAATTAGTGGCTGGGTATAATAGCATTGAGGTCTGTGAAGAAACACATAGTTTTGGGTGGAGAGACCTAAATGAAGACAGAGAGTCTACTAGTTTAACACCTGCCAGTAGTTAGGTGGAGTATTCAACCTTAGTAATGTCAGAGAGGCCTTTTGCTCCAAAATTCAGTGATTCTGTCATCCTGCAGAACTCTCTTGGAAATAATTTGATAAAAGCTTAAGAAAAACAAAAACAGGTTGTTTGTAAAGATGTCAGAAAATTTTTATCGTACCATTTTCTATACACCCTGTAATATTTTAGAGATCTCTTGCAAGGCAGAGGATTCATCTGTTGGCAGTTATAATCTCATTTCCTATCAAACTGAAGATCAGCTTGAAGTGTAATAAATGTGGAATATTTCCTCATGTCTTGTCATTTTATAGCAACATCGTAAATTTATTTGACTGTTTAAACTTATCAAAATACTGTCATTTCTATTGTCTCATTTCATCTCAGTAGCAACGAAGCAACAAGAAATCGGCTGCAATCTTTCCTCTTATGCTTGAGCACAGCAGATCCATGCTCTGTTTCGCCTCCTTGCCCTATCTCCTTATTGTCCTCATCAGTTTTTATATGGGAACCATACTGATAGGATGCCTGTAATTGAAAATGAAAGAACTAGATTGCCCCTTACATTAATCAGTATGCAGATGATAACTAAACTTTTATTACACTTCTCCATTTGCTAGTGTGCTGAGAATTTCGCATAAGGTAACCAGATACTTTATTCTGAATTCTCCATGGGCATTTGTTCAAGATATGTCACTCATTCCTGTATATTACAATATTTTATATAATAATGGCAGCTCTTCAGGTAAAGGTTAAATTATGGTTAGCATAGTATTTCTTATATGAATGTGGACATTATATGAATCAGGAATATTTTCAAAAATTGAAAAAATTTGTGTGACCTGGACAATCCATCACATAAAACAGGTGTTACTATATGTGTAATGGACAGATATATGGATCTATATGTATAAATGTGTTGATATATAAACTCTAATTTGAGTTATAAATACGACAGTTAGAAATATTTCAAATGTGGTCTTCACTTTTCTCCTCCTGTTTATCTGGTTTTTGCATGAGCTTTCTTGCTCTTATCAATTTTTAGAAAAGTTTAGCATTTGAAAATAAATTGTCCCAGAATAGGGGGAGAAATTTTTTCTCAATTTTGAAAATGAGATGCTTACTTTAGTTCTTCTCATGGCCCTAAATTTTTAATAAACTTTTTACCAGTACGTTGTTATGACTTCTTAAATACCGTAAGGCTTTAAAAATTTTATAACTGATAATACGAGAGTGTCCAGAAAGTATCCAGCCATGTAACCGTTCTTATTACATTGACAATGGCTGGACTTTTTCCTGACAGCTCTTGTATGTTAGGAAAATCTAAGCTCTGAACTTTGTATTATGTTTGGTATTACAAGAGATAATGTGTGATCATGGTATCAGAGCTAGCTTCTTTCACATTCAGATCCTTCCTGGGATTTGCATTGAAAACAATGCAGCATTTGGTGTCATCTTTATAACTTAAAGAAAGAAAGAGGGAAAGAAGAAGGAGACAGAGGGCAAGAGAGAGTTCTCAAATGCCTATTCAATTAGAAAAACTGTTAACCAGGCCAAGATGTCTTTAATCATTTGCATAAAGAGAAAATTACCTTTATGTGGTCTAGTTTGGAAATGCTGTTCAATGTTTAATTGGTCTCCTATAGACTTTGAATGGGAGAATAACATGGTTATAGGTCTTAGTAATTGGAATAGACAAGCTGGAACTGAGAAGGTTCCCGATGGGAAAACAGCAAAATGACATTCAATAGTGTAGGAATCCCATCCAGCTGTTTTATAGATCCAAAGACATGGAGGCTATAGAAGATTGGGTAAATTCTCCTGTTGGTCTAGTTCAGATAAATCATGTTACTACAGTCTGGGGCCTAGAGTTTGTGATAACAGCAGCCTAGAGCCACAGGCATATCAACCCTGATGAAACCCCACTTGAAAACACAATTTTTCCTTATTCGTTTATCCAGGCTTTGGGACATGGTTCACTTTACAGTTACTAACTCCCTCCCCATACCCTCCGCCCCTCCTGTCCCCCAACCCCAACATACACAAATTATAGTAATGGAAAAAACAAGGAGATTCTTCCATCTGTTTTACTTCCTCTCAATTTTTTTTTTGTTACTAACAGAACTTAGCTTTCTTTCTCGTTTGGCTGTCCTCTATAGAAATACAATAATATTTTTGGAGATTTGCAGGGAAATAGTGCCTAGGAAATCTAATATGTTTCTCAGCATTTTATAGTGAGATACTTAATTTTGCTCATTTGCTTTATCACAAACAGTATAAGGATAGAATCTAATCCTATAGCCATCTTTTTGTTCTTACATAGTTGTAAACAGGTATGTAACATAGATGTATCACTCTTCCCTTTGCTCTTGGGAAAACCTCTTTCCAGCATCCTTTATGTTTTGATGGTCTTTTTTAAAAGTCAGAAACAAGTTTCCTAATGACACCTGCCCTTTGCTGGTGGAGGTGGGGTTGGCTCTCTGACTGATTGGATCAGTTTCTCCTTCGTTGGGTTAAAGTATCACAGCCTTGTGCTTTTCCAAGCCTCCTTTCTTCCACAAACCCAGCATCACTTCTAAGGTTCCTATCAAATATTATTAGCTAAACCATATTGAGGTTTGTTTATCAAAATATCATTTGCCCTGCCCCCTAACTATCTAATATGCAATTGAGACAGAGAGATTGTATGTGGAGCTTTATTTTCAAGGTATAGCCTATATTCTCTCTCTTTGTATTGCCCCTCAGAAGAGTCTTAAATTCTTTAACATTTGAAACTTCTTGTTTTCTTTGCTCAATTTCAAGACACATGCCAAGCAAAAAAATGACGGGGGATAAGGAAGGCACCTGGAAAAAAAATTAGAGAAACCAAAGTGAGACGTTGGTAAAAAGAGAATTAGCCAAAAAGGTTCAAAAAAAGGAATAATGGGTTTTGATCTGAGAAAAGTGAAATGCTGTGTTGGAGACTGTCTTCCCCATTAACGTGTTGGTGACATCTCAGGGCATTTGATAGCTCCGCCCATTCAGCCTTGAGCTGGCTTGCTGCCTCCAAGTTGTAATGTCTTGGTAAGTTAAAGCTATCTTCCTCCTTTCTGAGGGAAATATTAGCAATTTCAGATTTGTGACCAGTGGACATATTCAGCTCTAAGGAAGCCTTCCCATGATGAGCATTGGGCCTTGTCATCGGAGGCCTGTGGAGTTCATGACTGCCCAGAAATTGGGATGTGGCAGTGATTTTATTTTATTAAGAGCCTCCACTGGTATTTAATGCCACCAAGTTTTGTATGCTGGTAAGGAATACAGTTAAGGTCATGGTCTGAAAGGACTTTGATGTCCTGCAGAAGCCTGATTTTCCCCTAATGTGCATGAAAACCTCATGCAGTATAGCTGTTAGAGATGAATATTTGTTCATGTAGGTTACAATAGCAGACTTACCCAGAGAGTGTTGGTAATGTCAGGCAGAATATGCATTTGGAGGAAAAAGGGGGAAGAACTAATATGCAAAAAATTAGCCACGGAAATCCATAAATACCAGGCCAAGAATATCCCTGCAAATGTGTCAGCTGGAACAACGGACAGGCACTTCTGCAGATTCTGGCAGTAGTTTCTGGTTGTCTTAAGAGTTCAGCTATATCATTTCCTTACAAATTTCAAACCCTCTTCAAGTTCTTTTCCCTTGCATAGAAAATTCTATTCTCTCTTTTATTCCTGGATTTTTGTGTTGACAAAATTCCTGAAAGGAAATTGTTCTGTAGATGTCTTTTTTAAAATGTCCATAAAGAAATGCATAATGGTTCTCAGGGCCACTACCCTGGTAGAGTCTTGGGTAGCCTGGATTACTGAGAAGGTTTGCCGTTCATTTTGTATACTTATTCAAGGAGAAAAATTTTAGTTTCGTATCAGGTCTTAATGCACCTGCAAATTCCTCGGACAATCTATAGCTTGTTATTAAACTGTCTTTGTTGTGTCTCCTTTAGAGCTCATGGGAGATCCATGGACTGCCTGCCCCCCTCTCTGAGGGAGACAGGAGAACAGAGACAACCCCTGCCCACAACTGAAGGAATGTAGAACCCAGTGTGGGTGTATCTATTAAGCGGGGTGGTGGAGTGCACTGGGCTAGTGATAGTGTGTCAGATTTTTAGTGATGGACATTATGGCGAGGAGAGACTTGGGAAGGAGGAGAACCTGAGGCAAGGCCGAGGAAGTGGAAGTGTTCTGAGTGCAGTCGGGAGAGCTGGAGCATGAGGGTAGTCAAGCAACACACAGATCCGACTGAGTACTAGGGGCCAGGAGGTCAGCACGGAGTCAACGAAAAGTTTTACATCTGAATTGTTGCCAGCTTCATGCCCAGCAAGGGCTGCAGTGGCAGTTATAGAAGCACATATTGATAGAGATTTACCTCTCAAATATTCGGCACCAAAATCTTACCCACATAGAACAGCTACTGAGATGGGGAATTGGGTCGCTATGAACTGAATGGGGAAGTGCAATTAAATATGACACTGGGGTGGTTAACCAACTTCAAGAGGCAAAGAAGGAACTTAGAAGGAAGAGAAAAATGAGTTTTTTCTTACTTGAGTTACAACAATTTCCGTAAACCCTGCCTTCTGGAGGTGGAGGCAGACTAGAACCATACACGTGTCTGTATTGTTTCTTAGCACTCACAGCCCCACTCTGTGTGGGCTATGGGGGTGTCCAGGTGGGGGTCTGGGGGCCCCTGGAGCTGGGGGTAGTTTTGCTTTCCCCCCACATAGCTTGTCTTTATGCTTTTGTCTCAGGGCCAAGTTTCTGGGTTGCAGCTGCCACAGGAACAGGCTAGAACATTCCTGGTTTTGAATTTAACCAATGGTTACCTATTTTCCCCAACTTTTATTGACACCAACCTTTGGTAATCTCTTTCACCACTCCTTCGGGTGGTCAGTGCCAACAGTCTCAACACTAGCCTCCGTTCTCTGAATGGAGTTCCCAGAATCTCTCCTTAAACAGGGAAAATGCTGAAAATGCCAGTTTCTAAACATTCTTTCATCAATCCGTTGAGATATCCTTATCACACTTTTACCATGAGTCAGGCCTGGTGTCATCCAAACCTATGCGTCTTCTGCTGGACACCCCATTAGTACCCACAGAAGTGTGGCTGCGATTGAAGGCCCCGAGGACCACAAGAGTGTTCAAGGTGCCCTAAGGAGGGTTGAGGAGGGACTGCTGCGGAAGCTTCTCCAAGAAAACTGACCAGAGAATGAGGGGGAGTTATCTGGAAGTGGGAGTGGGTGGTTGGGGTGATGGTGGGCCTAGAAACCAGGGAAAGAAGACCTGTGCTAGAGCGGAGTGAGTGTGCAAGAGTGGTGGGAGGGCTCAGCCGAAACAGCCGGGAGACTTGCGCGGGCGTGGGAGGGTTTTGAACTCTGTCACTAGAGCGAGCAGTAGGGAGTCTTCTGTTTGTTAAGAGGCCTTATCTAAACTTCCTGTGTTTGCCGAAGCTTCATCTCATTGGAGAACCTCAAGATGGGGTAGAATGGGAGACTTTGGGGATTTTCTTTTAAAACTTAAAAGTGTTTTAATATGTCACAAGTTTTGTAATTATCTGACTCCTGGTTCACACATATTCACTTTGTTGTGGCCATGTGAGTCTTCAGTTTTAATTGAATTACATCGGGTATAAGCACAGCAAATTTGTCTTTTCACTGTTTATTATGTTCAAAGTGCCTTGCAAAGAGGAGAAAATGTGCTTTATTATACCTTTAACCCAGAAAATTACTGCATAGTGAGTTAAGGTCTGTACCTGTGCCTACTTAAATTGAAACTCTGGGACAGATTAATCTAGTGACAGGGTTTATTTTTGTAGCTATAAATAATGGCTAATATTTTATAAATACTCATCTCCCATGGTTGCAGTAACGCTTTGGCTTTGGAATGGCGTGTAAGCTGCCTCTTTGTGGGGAGACAGCTATAGAGCATTAGTGGCTCCACTCCCCATGCTTCTGACAGATTTGAGCTTTCTAAAAGTTTTATTAGTGTCAGAGGGGGTTTATCATAAGGAAAGAATAGGACATTTTTCTGTAAAAATGAAAATGCTGTTCAGTGATGTCCCCCTCCCTGTTCCCCGAAAAAAACACACACAAAACTTTGGTACTTAATCAGGGTTCCAGATGTTTGTATGTATTTATTTATTTGGATATTTATAGTGTTTTCTGTCAAGCAATTTGCCTCCCTGGGTGCATTCCAGAAATTTAAAAAACATACATGGCAAAGCCACAAAGATCAAAGACCTGTGTCTTATGAACTCTTTGCAGCACTTTAGGCCAGTTCCTAAAATGACTTATATTTTAAAAACCGAGTAAGAGCTTGTACTGTCCAGAGTGTGTTTTGAGGAATGTTCTGGATGGGGACCAAAGAACTTGGTGAAGAACATGTCTAACTTGGAGTTCTTCCTCTCTGCTGAGTGTGGTATGCATCTGAAACACGCCTATAGCACAAGGACATCAGTGAGCTCACTGGGACATCTCTGGTCTCTTATATTTCCACATTTTATTATTGCTATTTCTGTTATTTCTTCCTTTAAAACACAGGAATTCTTTATTTCTCTACCCTCCTCGAGGATTATTAATTCTACCATAGAACTTTAAAGACTGATCGTTAAAAGCATGGGTTTCATTTTCTATATTATTTTAAAAATAATGTAAAGTCTCCCATCTAAATCAAGCTCGTCCAACCTGTGGCCTGAGGGCCACATGCAGCTCAGGACGGCTTTGAATGTGGTCCAACAGAAATTTGTAAATTGTCTTAACACATGAGCTTTTTTTGCAATTTTTTTTTCTGCTATTGTTTTTAGCTTATCAGCTATCGTTAGTGTTAGTGTATTTTATATGTGGCCCAAGACGATTCTTCTTCCAATGTGGCCCAGGGAAGCCAAAAGTTTGGACACCCCTGGTCTAAGTGGAAGACAGCAAGAGTTTTTGTAGTATCAAATTAATGCCATTGTGACTAATGTCGTTGAAAGAGAAAGTGCCCTTAGCAATGGAGGCCTGGCCGAGAATCAGCCAGAAACAGGCCTCCGGAGAAGCATTCTTCTGTTCTGAGCAAGAAAGTCTTAAATACAACTGGCCATCTCTGAAGTTCCGGCCTGATTGTTC
Organism: Craseonycteris thonglongyai; assembly: GCA_004027555.1. Lineage (NCBI taxonomy): Eukaryota > Metazoa > Chordata > Mammalia > Chiroptera > Craseonycteridae > Craseonycteris > Craseonycteris thonglongyai. The sequence continues at coordinate 61,471 of PVKE010004171.1, forward strand.
TAAGGGTCACGGATTTGGTTTCTCAAATCTTTGATAAATGTTAGAAAAGCAGTCAGTAGATATGTTCTTGCTGCAGGCCTTCTCTTCTGGCTGGGAGTTCGGTGAAGGGAGTAGTGGGAGGCTGGGGCAGGTAGGTTGGGAAGTGACAGCTTTTAAAAGAAACCCTCTCACCTGTCTTTGTGCCTATCCTGAATGGTGCACACAGTTTCTCCACAGAGCCAACCGTGCAAAGTATGATCCTGACTGTGCTTGTCTTCACCCCTGGCCCACCTCTGGGGTTTAGCTCTCCAAAAGTATGTGGCGCATGCCTCTTTTTGAAATAGTAGCACACAGTTTGTGATTTACAGTATTAACCTGGAATAGTGTTTGCAGGGTGGGCATTTGGCAGCCTTGCTCTGGGGCACTCCCCATGATTCATTCATTTTAAGGTATTTGATTCTCCACCTTCTATTCTCCCCAGCATGTTGATGACCCTTAGGTGAGAGATTCGAAAGGAATTACAATACACTCAGGCTAGGTGAATTGAGCTCAAAGGGCTATAAAATTCCCTGTCTCCTCCACTGTACCTACCGTATTTGGAGAGGACCCTTTTGTCTTTCGTTTGAAGCTGGATCTCCTGTGAGGAATCCAGCTTTGTAATCAGTGACTTTAAAAATGTAACTTGGCTTTAAACACATACACGGTAGAGGTATTGTAGAATTGTGCCCCTAGAACCTATGGTAGTTTTGCTAACCAATGTCATCCCAATAAATTTAATTTAAAAAAAAAAAAAGGAAAAGAAATATAACTTGGATTATGCTCCCTATGCTGTCATTCATGCTAGGAATACCCTCAGAAATGTCATTGTCTGCTCAAACTAGAGTTGCACAGCTTCTTTTGTTTGATTTGAGATCACCTTTCCTAATTGCTATCTCTTAAATATTTATAAAATTATCAAATCATCTTCTACTTGATGAATTTTACATTATAATGAATCTGAAAAATAATCATGATTTACCAATATTAAAAAAAATCCATTGTGTTTTGATTTTGTTAAATGTATTTTAAAACTCATGTTGAAATTTAACTAGAGATAGAAGCTGCTTTCAGCCCTGGAAACTAGTTGGGTATTTTTGAAATATTAATATATTTTATATCTATGAAATGAATTATAGCTTCAGTTTACTATTCACCATTCCAGTGCTGTAATTATATACAGTAGGTATGGGTTGTTTTTAGGCCTTATAAATAAAATGATAAACTGAATATAATTGTCAAAATATTTTCTCTTTCTAACACTGGCATTTAGAATACTGGCAATGTCTTGATTCTGTATATGAGAATTATGTATATTATTAGGCGTTTACCTGGTCCTGAAATGTAGGGTTCAGGGAAAGAAACTTTGGGGTGAGTTTGTGAAATGATAATTTCTATGCTTCTCATCTCACATTTTTTTATTCTGACACCACTATTCCCTTTTACTTTAAATTTTTTAGCCAAAGCTCTAAATTAAATGTCATAAGAGCACAGTAGGAACAGTTTTAAATAGCATAATGTTTAGAATCATGCTGTCTACTAGTGATAAAGGAAGTTGGTGAATGGATGAGTTTCTTGAGCTGATCTCTGCTAACTTCCAGTAAGGCTTTTTTTATACCGGTAGGTTTCTAAACAGTTTCTGCATAAAGGAGAAAATAGTTAGCTAATTTTTTTTATTGTGGTAAAAACCAAACAAACAAAAAAACCCCACACATTATCAAATGATTTTACTTTAAAAAATTAATGTTGACATAACCAGACAAGTTACCTATAAAAAATTTTAGACATTACCAGACCACTTACATATATTTAGAAAAAGAGACTTAAAGATCCTGGAAGTAATTTCTGCATGACATTCCCTTTGGCATTTGGTGCTACTCCCCTCACCCCTTGTCTTCCTTCCATCCATCCTGTGTCCCCTGCTCCCTCACCCCCCATCCACCCACCACGTTTGCTTAGAGGGTCCTTTCCTGTCTTCTTATCCACCAAGCTTCAAGATTTTTCCACCATTTAAATGGTCCTTGGGATCACACTCCCTTTAATACATGTTCTTGTATCATTTTTTCCCTAGAATATTGTGTGGTATTTTCCTTCTTTAAACTCAAGTCTAGCTTATCTCCATCTCCATAGATCCAGTGATACATTTATCTTTGCTTTTCATTCCAAGAGACATGTCCTATAGAAGTGCAGAGAAGGTACATACGGGTGGTCCTCAACTTAGAGATTCGATTTTTGATTTTTCAACTTACAGTGGTGCAAAAGTGATCTGCATTCAGTAGAAATGGTACTTCAAGTAGTGATCTTTCCCTGGGCTAGTGATATGCAGTGCCATACTCAGGACAACAGCAGTGAACCACCCCTCCCAGTCAGCCAGGAGATCAATGGGGGTAAACACTGATACTCTACAGTGTGTTGTATTGCCTTCGTTTTTTGAATAATTGTGTTTTGTGTTTTGGCATCCTAGCACGTCTACAAAATATAATACCCATCTGTGTCTCCTGCTTCTGGCGAGAAGAGGAAGGAAGCAATTACTCTTGAAATGAAACTCAAGGTAGTTGCCCAAATGTAGGCTAATGTAAATGTTCTGAGCACAGTTAAGGTAGGCTAGGCTAACTACCATGGTTGGTAAGTTAGGTGTGTGAAATTCATTTTCAACTTACAACAGCATTTTCAAATTACGATGGGTTTATTGGGATATAACCCAGACATCTTTACTTCACTGTCTTCCAGTTCATACCTACTTTTGTTTTATTAAAGTTTTCCCCTTAGCTTCCTATTCTTAAGTTATATATGCTCACAGAGGGCAGGGGCTTTTAGCTCCTCTAAAAGTCTCTTAATCATGCTTTTGGGTTTTGAAGATCACCCTAAATACTATTCATTGGGTTCTCATGCGGCTGTCCTTGATGTGCAGTTGTAGAGAATGGGAGGCCTTAAATGAATCTGAGTTGTGTTGATTTAGCCATGCCATCCATAAGGGATGAATTTCATTTTTACTGATCTTTTGCATCTTCAGTTGAAAGTTTTTTTGAGGTGTTGGGGGTCACACAAGAAGGGGATCAAGAGTATTGATTGTGTCGAATATTTTTGAGTCAGGTAAATTACTACAGCATTTTTCTAACTGTCAATCAGTGCTTTGTAGACTAAAATGTCAGCACATTCTGGTCTCTCTCCTTTTCTTCCTGTGGGGCAGGTGGCATTTGTGTCTCTTTGGCACCACTTTCTGCCATCAGCAGACAGCCTTTCCCTTTGCTCATTTCCACCCCAGCAGATGTTCTTCATCTTCACTGGGCTTTGCTTCCCCTACAGAGAGGAAGTTCTCCTCCGCTGAAGTGCTGAGTGGGACTCCAGAACCCCCTGGTCCCCAAAAGTGCACAAGTCTCATTCCACACCAGGATTCTGACAGAGCTGGCTGCCGTAACAGGCACCTTCTCTTTGCCCTGGCTGGACACAAGGGTGCTAAGTCTACATGTGGAGCTACCAATCTAAAAAGGTCCCCAGGAATTAGATGTCTGTGGCAGGTGGAATGGATTCGGAGAGAAAGGTGTTTATAAAGTTTGAATTCTTTCTTTTTTTTGTTCTTAAAAATTGTAGTAAAATGTACATATTATAAAATTTACTGTTTTAACCATTATTAAATATACATTCAATGACATTAAGTTTGTTCACATTGTTGTGCAACTATCAGCACCATTCATCTCCAGAATTTTTTATCTCCCCAACTGAAATTCTGCACCCATTAAGCAATAACTCCTCATGCCTCCTCATCAGCCCCTCAGCCTTTGGCAACCATTATTCTTCTTTCTGTCTCTGTGAATTTGACTGTTCTAGGTGCCTTATGTACGTAGAATCATACAGTATTTGTCCTTTTTTGACTGGCTTATTTCACTTATCATCATGTCCTCAAGGTTCATCCATGTTCTAAAATGTGTCAGAATTTCCTTTCTTTTAAAAGATTTATTTATTGTTTTTGACAGAGAGAGAGAGATACAGTCAGAGACAGAGAGAAGGGGGAGGGCGCGGAACAGTCTCCATAGTTGCACATAATTGGTTTTTCCACATAGTTTCATTCCACAGGTGGGCAAGGGCTACACAGGGCAGGAACTGGGCCAGGGTCTCGCCCCGGTGAGAACTGAACTGGGGGCACTCCCCAGTTCAGCATATGGGTCCACACGAGCTGGGACCGGGATTCGATCCTCGGTCCCCGGGACTGCAAGTGAGTGCTTAACCCCCTGAGCCATCCCGGCTTCCCCAGAATTTCCTTTCTTTCTTTCTTTCTTTCTTTTTTATTTATTTATTTATTTATGACAGAGATAGAGAGAGGGGGCGGGGGAGATAGATAGATAGATAGATAGATACAGAGAGAGAACTGAACTGGGGGAGCTCCTAGTTCAGCATATGGTTCCGCACGGGCCGGGGCAGGGATTCGATCCTTGGCCCCTGGTGCTGCAAAGTGAGTGCTTAACCCACTGAGCCATCCCGGCTTCCCCAGAATTTTTTTCTTGAGGCTGAATAATATGCCACTATGTGTGTGTGTGTGTGTGTGTACATACACATTACATTTTATCTTTCCATTCACCCATAAGTGGACACTTGGTGTTCCTTCTACCTTATGGTGGTTATAAATAGTGAACATGGCTATACAGTTGTCTCTTTTAAGACCCTCCTTTTACCGTATTTTCCGACGTATAAGACGACCGGGCGTATAAGACGACCCCCTAATTTTACAGTTAAAACATAGGTTTAGGCCTATATTCGCTGTATAAGACTACCCCCCACTTCCGAGGCAACACCAGTTCTTTTTTTAATTAAATTTTTAATGAATGACATTTTTCGAACCTACCGTAATATACCGTACATTGATACGATAAATGGAAGGTCTCTTCACAAATGGCAATGCCATGAACTTGACCGAGAAACAAGAAATCCAAAAGAGAACATTAACAATGATGGCATCATCTGGAAAGAAAATTACATGAAGAACTTGCAGAAAACACTTGTTTGTGACTGACTGGGATGATAAGAGGTTTTTCTAGGCA
>PVKE010004172.1:0-38828 GCA_004027555.1 Craseonycteris thonglongyai
GGTCTGGCACTGGAGCCCATGTTTTTAATTGTTGTGTTTCACTGCCTCTTAAAAGACCAAAGACTGCCAAAAGGTGACTTATAAATAACATGTCCTTTTCTAGCCCAGAAGCTCTAATGACAATCAAGTGAAAGAACAGACGTCCCGAAGGACACACCATTCAGTAGGGGCAGGGGAGTGTCAGCTCAGGACTGTGCTGAGGATAATCAACCCTATACTTCACAATTTAATAATCTCAGTGGCATCACATTGATGACTTCTTAAAATTTGTAGAACATTTTTTTGTGATGATAAAAAACATAAATGTAGATAATACAGGAAATAAAGAAGCAAATGAGTCACTTTTGTGTCACTATGCAGTGTTTTTGAGCTTTTCCTTCCATTTTTCACTTTTTATTGTTTAACCCAACAAATTCTGAAATATGCAAGTACTGTGTTGGGTCTTACATACTACACAAAAGGGCATATCCTACAGGCTCATGAACAATAACATGTTTCTAAAATGCAGTGTTCTGACGGCAAGAAATAGAAACCCATTCCAACTAACTTAAAAGAGAGAAGTGTAGTAGATGCAGGGGGTTGGGAAGAGCATCTGTTACTGAACTAAGGTAAGGAGGTCAGTGCCTGTTGAGGGCCTGGAGTTTGGAGCTGGAGGCTGCTTTGAAACCAGACAGTATCTGCTTCTCTGACTCTCCTTTCTTTCTCTCTCATTTACTGGTCTCTTAGCTTCACACTGTTTATTTGCTGCTTCTTTCTCTGCATTTGAGTTGAAGCTCTGCATTTGAGTTGAAGTAAACTTTTTAAAACCAACCTTCTCCATACAAATTGTTGATTTTTAAATTTAAAGTACTTTCAAGAATCAGGAGCAGCTAAAAAAATGTTGGTAAGGGCACAGTGTGAAGGTATAAACGAATAAGACTTTTCTGGCTGGCATATTAGTAATTTAGCATATTAAAAGTGTTTATACTTTGTGATGCAGCAATTTCATCTGAACACGGCTAGTGGTGTGTAGAATCTGCCATCACACAGATCTGAGCTTGAATTCCAGCTTTGCACTTCCTTGCTATATGACATAAGCCAAATTACTTAATCTCTCCATGTTCCAGCTTCTTTATTTAAAAATTGCGATGACAATATTACCTCTTGGTAAGATTAAGTGAGCTAATATATATAATGAAGTCAGCTGACTGTCTGGCATATACAGGTAGTATATGCTCAATTATTCTCTCAAGTGAACAACTGGACTAGTGTATAAGCTGTATATAAAATGATGTTTATTACAGCACTATTTATAAGAGTGAAAAATTACAAAAGATAGATAGCAAACAATATTTATTTTGTTCACCACTGCATGCTTAGTCTCAAGATAACTCCTGGAATATAGTAGGTGCTCAATAATATTTGTTGAGTGAACAACAAATTGACTGGTTAAATAAATTATGGTACAATCAGATAATAGAATGCTATTCTGTCATTAAAAATGACATATATAAGTATTTCCATTGAAAGTGCACATATATAGTATATTCTTTTATTTAAAAATATACCTCAGGATGTTGACATTTCCTACAGTGGGATGACAGCAGTATGGATATTTTCATTATCTTCTTTTTTGCTTAGCTGTATTAAAATTTTTTTCCTTCAAGGATTATGCATTGATTTTATAATGAAAAGCTACTTTAATTAAAATGTATGTTCCAACACACATAAATTGGAATCAGGGGATACACCTAGATTTCAACCGTGGGTTAACTTCACATTTTTAAAGATTTATTTTTGTTTTAGACAGAGAGAGAGAGAGAGGGAGAGAGAGAGAGAGAGAGAGATAGATACCGTATTTTCCGGCGTATAAGACGACCGGGCGTATAAGACAACCCCCTAATTTTACAGTTAAAACATAGGTTTAGGCCTATATTCGCTGTATAAGACTACCACCCACTTCCGAGGCTGTAGTCTTATACAGCGAATATAGGCCTTAACCTATGTTTTAACTGTAAAATTAGGGGGTTGTCTTATACGCCAGAAAATACTAGATACAGAGACAGAGAGAAGGGGGAGGGCCCAGAACAGTCTCCATAGTTGCACATCATTGGTTTTTCTACATAGTTTCATTCCACAGGTGGGCGTGGGGCTGCACAGGCAGGAACTGGGCCGGGGTCTCATCCCAGTGAGAACCGAACTGGGGGCACTCCCCAGTTCAGCATATGGGTCCGCACAGGCCGGGGGCGGGATTTGATCCTCAGTCCCCGGGGCTGCAAAGTGAGAGCTTAACCCACTGAGAACATCCCGGCTTCCCCAACTTCACATTTTTAAAATGGCATCTTATTAGAGTTTTTCATTTATATCCCTAATTTTCCATTAGACATTGAGATCCTTAAAGATACAGAATGTCTTCATTTTTCTAGCACCTTGCACAGAAGTTTACACATAATCAACCATCAATAAATGCTAGTTAATGACGGGCAATACACTCCATCACAGCTCTTGGATAGGTGTCTAACACTCTGGTCACAGGAGGAAAGTAAGTGCTCCTCCCAACCCCCCAAATCTCTGTAAAGATGGTGATGGTTCCAACAGTTTCAGAACTGATCCTGAGATGCCCATAAGTGAAGAAGAGTCTCCTCTGGATTCTTCTTCCTTTGAAATGCAAATTCTGTCACAGGATCCTAATTTTTCTGTAAATAATTCAGAGATCGAACCAACTAGTGGTTATAGGAGAAGGGCCAAGTTTCTAGTGTTACTTGTTTAAGTAGAAATCTATAAAGTACCTGTTGATAATGTCAAACAGCCCCCTCCCAGCTTCAAATTTATTTAGAGAAATTAAAAATACCCAGTTTTCTAAGCCCTAAATTGTACTCTCTACAAAAAAACATTAATGTTGCTGATTTGTCAGAATTATACTACTATCAACACTTAGGCATCAGGTAGTAATGAAACTAACAGCTGCCATTAGTCAAATTAATAATATTTATTCAAAGAGCATCACTATCTCAAATCTCATTCTTAACTATCTTTAGATGACAAAAATCTGAAAACAAAACTAAACAATTCCTTACTTTGTATTATTTTTCCCCCTTGCTTTGATTTACAGCATTTCTCAGTAGGCAGAAAGCTTTACATGTTGTCCATTTGATAAAAACCTTTTGCTTGCCTTACACGGTGACATTTATGAGCAAGAGATTTTAAAAAATCATACCTAGATATATCTTCCTAAAATATTATTTTGACTCAGTATTCAGGCACCCAGAGACTGGAAACAGACTGTCTGAATTCAACTCCAGCTCTGCCACTTATTAGCTGCCTGACTTTGGAAAAGCTACTTCTCTATACCTCAATTTCTTCATCTGAAAAATGAAGTTGATAATAATGAAAATACCTCATTGAGCTGTGAGAAGAATTAAACAAAATTGAATGGGTAAAGCAGCTCTAATAGGAATGTGAAACAAGTCACACATGTGAGCTGCTACCGTATTTTCCGGCGTATAAGACGACCCCCTAATTTTACAGTTAAAACATAAGTTTAGGCCTATATTCGCTGTATAAGACTACAGCCTCAGGGGTAGTCTTATACAGCGAATATAGGCCTAAACCTATGTTTCAACTGTAAAATTAGGGGGTCGTCTTATACGCCCGGTCGTCTTATATGCTGGAAAATACGGTATATAATTTTAAGTGTTTTAATAATATTAAAAAGATAAAATGAAATAAATAAAATTAATTTTAATAGAATATTAATTTAACCCATATATCTAAAACATTATCAACTTAAAAAAATTATTAATGAGATATCTTACATTTTGGGGGGTACTATTGTATTTTTCCATGTATAAGACAATACTCTTTGTCTAAAATTGTTAGATCTGGGGAAGCTGGGATGGCTCAGTGGGTTAAGCGCTCACTTTGCAGCGCCGGGGACGGAGGATTGAATCCTGGCCCCGGCCCGTGCGGAACCACATGCTGAACTGGGAGCTCCCCCAGTTCAGTTCTCTCTTTGTCTCTGTATTTCTCTCTCTCGCTCTCGCTCTCTCTCGCTCTCGCTCTCTCTCTCTCTCTCTCTCTCTCTCTCTCTCTGTCAAAAATAAATAAATAAATAAATAAATAAAATTGTTAGATCAAAACTTGGGGGGACATCTTATACATGGGAGCAACCCATGTATTGATTTCTTAATGTTGGGTTAGAAAAGTAGGGGTCATCTTATACATGAAAAAATATGATAAGTCTTTGAAATCCTACCGGTATGTGTAGTTTATGCTTGCAACATACCTCAAATTACACTAGCCATATTTCAGGTTCTCAATAGCTACATGTGCCCAGTGGCTACCTTATTGGATAGCACAGGTATACAGTATTAAAACACTGTCCAGTACATAGGATGTGCTAAATAAATTTTAGTTGTTAGTATCGTCATAATCCCCCTCTTAGGAAATGATATGGATCATTGTTTCTCAAAAGAATGTGACTCATAACACCAGCCAATATGAGGTGGTTCTAAGGCATGGCACTAAATTACACTGAATTATATACTGAGAAAAGTATTCTTCTTTTAATTTTTTATCTTTCTGACTATAGAGAGGAAAGAGTATCAGTTTGGTACTACAGTGCTTTAATTTTTTTAATTGCGATATAATTCAGACAATAAAATTTTACCAATTTTTAGGGTATCATTTGATGATTTTGACAATGTTTAGTCATTTAGCCATTTCCTCAATCAAGATCTAAAACATTTCTATCACTTGAGCCAAGGCTTCTTAAAAATCATGAAATAAAACCTCAACAACAATAAGAGCCATGAAGCCAACCCTTACTTATCACTACCTAATGTCAATTTGCTTTCCAGAAGAGTTATTATACCAATTTATACTTCTGTTAGCAATATTTGAGACTGCCTCGCTGTACATTTATTTTAATGAAATAATCATAGATGGGACAAGGGTTTATAAATATACAAGATGTTTATTGCAGTGTTATTTATATCAAACAAAAATCATAAACAATCTAAATGTCCAATAGTAATGGTTAAAGACACATCCTTAATGTTGAAGTTATATAACTATTAAGATTATCTTAAATAACTTTTAATTACATGGGAAAATGCTCTCATAATTTAAAGTGAAAAAAAAAAACAAGTACAAAACTGTACAGACAATGTGATTCTAATTATGTCAAAAATAAAATGTAAAACTAACAAAAGTCAAATACCTTTAGGTAAAGAAGAAAACATTAGGAGGAAATATGCCAAAATATTAACAGGGGTTAACTATGAGTTGTACTATTATAATTTTGACTTCAATATTTAATTTTTAAATTATAATGAACATGAATTATGTGGTGGGAAAAGCCTATTTTTCTTCATCTGACTTTGTTAGCTAGAGAGAAAATAATTGGAAAATGGGACCATTAGTTATTGTGCAGGCTTAGAGCTAATGAGGGTTTAATAAAATCCAGTAGTATTACAGAGAACCTACTATGTGCAGTGATTACTATTGGCTTGAAAGGGAATCTGGCAGCAAGAGGACTGCTGATCTGGGACCACCTTCTACAGGACCCAGCTTTCTCCTTGTCAGGAGCTTTAGGCACTGAACCAAGCACAGGAGACCGCAGTGCTCTCTCAACTGCAGCTTGGGGAGGGGGGGGGTCAGGCAAGGGCAGCGCTGTGAGCTAACACCTTCTCCATGCCTCCCTTCTCCCCCACTTTTCTCCTGAGTCCTGAGAAGAGAACAAGTCCGTCCATAAGGATCTGGCTCTTGGCTTCTCAGCTCACGCAGCTAACTTAAGTGTCAACTGCTGCTGGCAGGGACTAGAACTCTTTAATATTGATTAACTTGTGAAGTGATAGGCAAGCTAGCTCAAAATCCAAACCAGGAGACTCATTTATTTGCAAGATAGGATCATATGCACCAGAAACACAACTAGAAGAACGGCTTAGTCTACTGCAGGTGAATAAATAATGGGCATAGTTCATCTAAATACATCTAGGAACTTGCATTTTTACTGTAACACATATTCATTTTGAACATTTAAGAGAAATAATACTTCCCTTAATTCATATTGGCTTTGATAGGCAGGTGGTCCTGCTAAAAAAATGTCAACTGTCATGGCCCTTCTCAAAATTGTACAATACACACAAAAACTTGTACACGAATGTTTATAGCAGCATTATTCATAACAACCAAAAGGTAGTAAAGACTCAAATGCCCATCACTGACAAATGGATAAAGAAAATATGGTCTAAGCATACAATGAAATATTCTGCTGTGAAAATGAATGAACCTCAAGAACATTATGTGAAAGAAGCCACTCACAAAAGACTACAAACCATATGATTCCATTTACATGAAGTGTCTAGAGTAGGGAAATCTACAAAGACAGAAAGATTAGTGGCTGCTTTGGGCTGGGCTGGGGGTGGGGGTGTGGAGGAGGATGCTTTTTGAGGTGACGAGAATGTTCTAAAATTGTGGTGATGGCTGCACAGAATCTGTGAATATACTAAAAACCACTGAATTGTAAACTTTAAAGCGATGACTTGTATGATATGTGAATTATATCTCAATAAAGCTGTTTTAAAAACCCCAGGCCTTACAATGCTCTCTAACTTACAGTGAAAAAGGGTCCTCACAAGGTCCACAAAGCCCTCCGCTCGGTCCCCAGGCACCTGGGACTACATCTGCCTCTAGTACTTGTCTTCTCGCTCGCTCCACCCAGTCTCCAGTCTTCTTGGACATACTGCAGGATCCTGCCTTAGGACAAGGCTCTGCTGTGCTTGGGATGCTCTTCGCCCATCTGTCTGGCTCACTTCCTCGTCTCCAAGTCTTTGTTCAAATCTCTTTTTGGTGTGACTTACCCCCACTGCTCCCTTGCACTGCTAATTTCCCTTTGACCTGCTCTTATCACCTTCTGATTTACTATCACATTTACTTATTAAGTTTATTGTTTATGGGGATGCCGGGATGGCTCAGTGGGTTGAGTACTTATTTTGCAGCCTGGAGGTCTGAGGACCAAGTCCCAGTCCCCGTCCTGGCCTGTGTGGACCCATGTGCTGAACTGTGGTCTGCTTTCCATGTGAGGGTCCCCCAGTTCGGTTCTACCAAGGTGAGCTTCCATGTAGGAGGCCCCTGGTTCAGCCCCTGGATCTCGGGGGTGTGCCTCCCGTGAGGGAGGCCCCCTGGCCCGGTTCCTTTTTTGCTCGACTCTGAGCCCACATGTGTGGAATGAAACTGTCAAAAAACTAGTGACGTACAATCATGGAGACTGCTCTGGCCCTTTCCCTTCTCTCTCTGTTGAAATTAATAAAATAAATCTAAAAAAATAAGTTTATTGTTTATTTCTGTCTCTCGCTGCATGAAAATTTTAGCTTCCCAAGGGTTAGGATCTTTACTTTATTCATGGATGTGTCCCAATGCTCAATACATACCTGAGGAGTGAGTGAATTAACTATTGACTTTATGCTGTTCTCACTTATTCAATAAACATTTATTAACCTAGTCTGGAACTCAGATGTTGGGGAAAATATTTGTGGTGCTATGGAACTACTCATGTTGCCTATGATTCCTAGAAGCTGAAATTTGATTTATTGCCCCTTATTTATTGCCCCTTAGTTGAGGATACTGTAAGACTAATGAGACAAATAGAGAGGGAAGTAGTAAGCAGGGAAGGAAGTAATTCCATTAAGAAGGGCAAATACCGAGACAGCAGTGGCAGTCTTCACACTGGGCACCTGCATGGACCCCAGGGACATAGTAGACTGCGGGCTCAGGCACCTCCTGGTCCATTACCCTGACCCTTTCCAGGGCAGCTTCTCTCCCTTCAAAAAAGCCTGAAAGTTATGCCATTGAAGAGGCCCCTGTAATGAGTTACTACTATCTTTTAGTTCTTTGTATTTCATTATATACAAAAGGAAAAGAGAAAGCAATAAAAAATTTCATATTAAACTTTATACGGCTATGGAGAGAAAAGAAAATATCGACTGCTTCTCTTTACTCTGAAGGCAATTTTGTTAAGAATGTTGCTAAGGAGATAATTAGCTTCTGCAAAGTGCCTTGGTGTCTTAGCAGCAAATATACACCTATATTTTAAATGGTGTTTAAATCTAAACAAAGATAATCACAATTACATTTAATTCAAGCAAGCCCTCCCTTAGAAACAAGTCATATAACTACAGAAGGCCTATAGAACTCTGCTTCACTGTGACCAGTGTTTGATTCACTGAAAAATATCGTCCCAAAAGAAGTGTTTTAAAGAATAAGGTACTTAAGAAAAAGCAGCTTAAATTATAACTGTGAATGGCAAGTTAAATTTCAGATTCAGCTATGTATATTTCCTTTTAAAATCTCAGGTACTGTATATATGAAGCTTACTTATACACAGGCTCTATTCTCTCTTTAAAAATTACATTCATTTCTGGAGATATACCAGGGAGAAAAGGAAAGAATTTTCTATTCTTTATGTTTTGGTTTGGTCTACAACTAAGATTTTGTTTCAACTCACAGAAAAGGCAATCTCAATGTACTGTACTTTAGCAATAGAAGATATCCCAGGATGAAGGTTGTAAAACTGCTACATGAAGAGAGTAGGGTTCATGTAATAATTTTCTAGGATGCAGGAGACCAATTTTGACTCATCTACCTAATATAAAGTATCTTTCCCCAATTCACAAACGACTAAATGGCGGTGCTGGAATGTGACTGCAAAATAAATAATCGGTAGTGATCTCAGGTTTTATTTAAGAGATCAGGGAAATCAGGTGACCTGTATCCCTGAAAAATCCTATGACAGGCATTTCCCACTCTGAGATAGTAGCTTCTATATCATCACGTTACACTCCCAGCTACGAGATATTTCTTTCCTGCTTATTGGGGACACCCATAATCCAAATCTTTGTGGAGTAGGCCATACCATATTTTAAAGGGTGTCCCAAAATTCACGCAAGATTTGAATTTTGCGTCTTTTGTGCAGTAATGTGTTGCCAATGAAAAAAAAAGACAGCGTGACAGCTGACAGTTCAGTGTTATTAAAAATAGAGTGCTACATGAAAGAACAATGCATTTTCATTGTTGAGCAATGAAAATTTACAATTTTTAATTATAAACCTGTGTTTTCTATCAAAATTACTTCTTGCGTGAATTTTGGGACACCCTTTACATGATTCCAAGCATAAAAGGACACTCATCGTGGCACATTGAAAAGTATATTTGTTTCCTCATCACCATAGTTCCTCAAAGTACCGTAATACTGTGTTGTAGAACTCTTGAGGTCAAGGCTGTGTCTTTGTCACTCACGCCTTTGGACTTTTCCTTAAGAAGTAACCCAAGTAATACATAGGAAATTGCACAAATAAACTCCCCCTAAAAATTAATTCATAAAAACATATTACTCAACTTTTTCTCCCCCATATCAAGATTTTTATTATTAGCTCACAGCAGCTTTCCTATATGTAGGTATAAAACTGATTTCTAAAAATTATTAATCTTTCTATACTTACCAAGAGTCTAGGATTTCAATATGTATTAAGAATTGTGAACTTACTCAATATACTAGTAATACTCAAGGTGGTCCATATTCATCATTAAAATCGAGCATTTCTACTAAAAGCTGAAACTATGCTGCTTTCAATTATATTTAAGCCTTTATAATAAATGGTCTCTAAAAAACAAATTCACTATTTTCTTACTGGCTGAAGCCTATATATTTATGAAGTAAATGATAAGATCCTGACATTGGATCATCTATGTATTGCAAACATTAACTAAATTGTTTCTAGGATGGTAATTATTATAGCATCTCTCTCTTCCTAAAAGTTTCATTGATCAGGGGGCAGTAAAAAATCCTGTTCAAGATTTTATTGACCATTCTATTGCTAAGGATATTTGCTCAGATGTAATTCAGTGTATGTTTAGCAGAGTGTTAACTAAAACAAAGAAATACAAAAGTTGGCTAGTTAGAAGAATCTAGTCTACAACTTTTGCAAAGCTGCCTTACTTCTGAATTTTGCATAAAAGATTTTCTCAGAAATAGGGACACTAACTTAAGGAAAAACCTAGGTGCTTAGTTTTTATTTTCATTTTTAAATAGGAAAATGCAGTTTTATTCACAGTACCATTAATTAGCCAACATCTAAAAATATATGCATTTTTGTATGTCATGTGACTAAATTACAAAGAAATATATAAAAATCTTTGCTAATTTATCTTTCTATCTAAATCTAACATATTTTTACAATATCCCTTGCATAGGGGTCATGGAATCTTCTCTGTGTCATTCCAATTTTTGTATATGTGCTGCCGAAGTAAGCACCAACATATCTTTATTTTATTCTATTTATTTATTTATTTATTTTTGACAGACAGAGGGAGAGATACAGAGACAGAGACAGAGAGAGAACTGAACTGGGGGAGCTCCCAGTTCAGCATATGGTTCCGCACGGGCCGGGGCCGGGACTTGATCCCTGGTCCCTGGCGCTGCAAAGTGAGCACTAAACCCACCAAGCCATCCCGGCTTCCCCTCAACATATCTTTAAAACTGAGATTTAGATGCTTAAACTTCTAATATTTCAAGTTAAAGGAAAGATACTTATTATGCATATTCCAGTTGTTTTGCTTGTTCTTCTTTCCCTATACGAGTATATGTTGCCTACCTCTTTCTACAGCTTTCTATATGTCCATTTTCAACCCAAGGCTCAACTTATACACCATCTTCTTCATGAAACATTTGCTAGTAATGTCTCTTTGTCATTCCAAGAACTCATGGCTCTTTTATCTGACTCTCCAGACACTTATTTTTTAAAAAATTTTTATGTTCTATCTTTCCTAATAGACAATGACTTATTTGAGATAGGATCTTTATCTCATTCATCTTTGTATTCTTACTAAATACTTAATGAATAAATGTAATAATCAACAAAATAGAAAAACTCACAGAATTCAATACCATTATGTTTAGGTATTTTCAAAGTGCCACTCTGGCAATTAGATTTCTACTTCTCTGAACACAGGAAACTTAAATTGTTAACAGTACAGGCAGGTCCTTACTCCTCAGGTCTTTGAACTAACTAAGTGATTAATGAACCTCATGAAGTATAGATCCTTCATCTCACACAAACTCTATATTGTTCTACAAACTGATGTATTTTGGTCTTTAGCAGTGTGGTCAGCATCGACCTTTCCCTCCATAAAGGAAATTGAAGCTTTCCTCTCTGGGAAAGGGGATAGAGTTGTAGGACTGAATGATCTCCCTTACCTTTTCGTGTTGTGCACTGTGGTTCCCCCCAGGACAATCCTCACTCCAGGAGTGGTACGATTCAGGTTATAAACTGTTAGAGCTTCTTCATAGGTGGCTCCTCCAATTACAAACACAATAATATCCTGAGGTCTGCAATAATGAAGACATTTAATAGCATAGGGTAAGGATAAGGGGGGGAAAGCAAAAATTTGTTGTTGCTATTATATATACAGTTTTAATTTCTAAATCTTTCTTTTTGGTGGAGGAAGCATCATTAAAGCAGAGTAGAATAAAAGGTTTTTAAAAAAGTTTTAATTATCTGAAATTGGCAGGAAACAGGGCAGGAAATGCTGAACAGTGATTTGCTTTCTGTTTATGAGCGGATGGATGTCTTGTAATTTTTGTGCTGTGGATTTCAGAATAGCACAGTAGTGTTCGCAGTAACCAAATGTAGGAATATTCTTTTATATTCAAGAGTCTGCAGAGTACTTCACTGGGATATGATATCAATATAGCAGAAATTTATGCTTGTATTACACATTTCTTTTCATGTGTAAGCCCTTTGTCAGATATTTAGTACAGTGTCATTACAATGGCCTCTGTCCAAGGACCTCAAAGTGTTTTGGAAAGTCCTGGTGTATTTGGATGTCCCATAACATGGGAACTAAAAACATTTAGTATTTTGAGTATAAAAAAAAAAAGAGAGAGACATAGAAACTAATGATGCTTGTAGGAACTGCACCTTTTAAAAAAAAGCTTTGTTCCTAAATTCTTTGATAAGCCAAGAAAAAGAAATATGGAAACAATCAAAGAAACTGTGAGTGTGGCTTTGATACTGGACATGCTGACATACCAGCTCAGTTACTAGCCTCGTTTGGGTAGCACTGTGTAGCTTTACTGTGTTTAAATCTTTTATCAAATGGCTACATAACAAAAGTGATAGGTCTTCCTATTAGCTCCTTTTGTAGATATTAATATGGAGATTGTATTATTTTTAAAAAAGATTTATTTTACTGTTTTTGACAGAGAGAGACAGAGACAGAGAGACAGAAGGGGAGGACCCAGAGCAGTCTCCATAGTTGTACATCATCAGTTTTTGATATAGTTTCATTCCACACAGGTGGGCTGGGGGCTGTGCAGGGCAGGAACTAGGCAGGGGACTTCCACATGGGAGGCACACCCCAACAGGCTGGGGGCTGAACCGGGGGCCTTCCACATGGGAAGCTCGCCCCACCGAGAAACAAACTGGGGGCCAAACCACAGTTCAGCATATGGGTTCGCATGGGCTGGGGCCAGGATTTGATCCTCAGACCCCAGGGCTTCAAACTGAGCACTTAACCCGCTGAGCCATCCTGGCATCCCCCGTATTATTTTTAAAGCCATTAAACTTTGCCTTTTTTTTCTCATTGCCATCAAAAGAAAATACAATTATTTAACCTGAGTAGGCAATTAAGTTTGTTAAATCACTTATTGGACATTACTTAAAACTACATCAAGCAGAAGCATCCACTTTGGAGGTTATAGCACAAAACTAAATAGAAACATCTTTAATTAAGGGATATACATGCTTATGTATAAATCATGAATAAACCCCTATAGTCCCCTTCTGTTTGTCTCTGTCTCTTTCTAAAATACCTTGAAGGAATTAAATGAGGGAATATTTGTTCTTGTTGGACTTCTTAGAAACAGAATCAGATATTGTGTCTATTTTAAAAGATTCAGATAATTTCTGAATTGCAGAGATACCCAATGAAAGGCTCCCAATGCATGAGATAAATTAATTAGGTAGTCAATTGAGACACTTCTGTGTGAACCTGGAACTTAAAATCATGCCTCTGAAACACTGCATTTATTTATTTTTTACAGATTTATTTTATTGTTTGAAAGAGAGAGACAGAGAGAAGGGGGAGGGCCCAGAGCAGTCCCCACAGCTGCACATCATCAGTTCAGACATAGTTTCATTCCACACAGGTGGAAGTGGGGTGGCCCAGGGCAGGAACTGAACAGGGGGCCTCCCACATGGGAACTACTCTCCATCCAGTTCAGTGATTCCCAGACCCCATGGCTGCAAGGTAAATGCTCAACCTGCTGAACCACCCCAGCATTCTCTAAATTTACTTTTTAAGACAAAAACAAGCTTCATTCAAGACTACCTATCTGAAACAATGTATTCAGCACTATAGTGCTTTAAGAGTTAGTTTTATATTCTACATTTTTGTTATTTTAAAATATACTGTTTTTACACATGATCTTAGCCAAAAGGCTAAGAAGTGATAAAAAAAAATACTGTGTTTGACTAGATAAATGCTTGCACATGATATAAAAAACAAAAGGGTATACTGTAAAAAAAAGTTTCCTTCTCACCTTAGTTCTCTTGTACCCCAGTTTCCCCCTAAAGGCAAACACTATTCCTAGTCTCTTATGTACCTTTTCAGAGATATTACCTATGTTTGTATATATATTTGTAAACACACACACACACACACACACACACACACACACACACACACACACACACACACACACACACAGTAGCATTTTATATACCTGACCCTTATCTGGGATATGTTGGTAGATATCACCAATTTGTTCCACAGATGTCATTCTACCAGAATTCATAAAAATGCCTATCTCTCCACATCCTGTTAGCAATGTGTATTATTAAGGCTTCTGGTCCTTCTAAACTGACTATTTTGATCACTTGCTCCTCCCTGATACACTTTCTTCATGCGGCTTCCAAGGACATCACATTCTTGGTTTTCTTCCCACTTCACTGTTGCTGCTTCTCAGAGTGCCTTGGTGGTCTCACCTCACCTCCCTGCCCTCTTCATGGTGGATCACCCAGAGGCTGCTCGCTGGCCGTGCTTTCTTCTTGACTTACACTTACTCTTAGATCTTCTCTGTTCCAGGTAGTAGCCACAGCCACATATGGCTATTTAAGTTTAATTAAAATAAAATTTAAAAATTCAGTTCCTCAATAGAACTAGCTAAGTTTAAGTGCTCAACAGTCACATGTGGCTAGTGGCCACCTTACCAGATAGCACAGATATAGCACATTTCTATCACAGTAGCAAGTTCTATTGAACAGCACTTTCCTAGATGATCTCACCCAGCTTTGTGGTTTTAAATACAGTTGACCCTTGAACAACACAGTCTGAACTGCACAGGTCCACTTACCATGCAGATTTTTTTCCCAATAAATACTGTAAATTTATTTTTTAAATGATTTTTCTTAATAACATTTCTTTTCTATAGTGTATTTTATAAGACTACAGTATATAATACATATAACATAAATATATATGTTAATTGACTATTTACAGTAGGCTATTAGTAATTAAGTTTTGGGGGAGTCAAAAGTTACATGCAGGTTTTCAACTGTGTGAGTGTTGGAGCACCTAACTCCCGTGTTGTTCAAGAGTCAACTGTACATTTAGCTATTGATGACTCCTAAATCTCTGTCTCCAGCCCAGACCTTTGTTCTAAATACCAAACTTAAATATCTGCATACTTGACATTTCTATCTAGATGTTTAATATATGCATTTCTCAATTCAACACATTCAAATCTTTTATCTTTTCCCTCAAGCTTGTTCTCCATTTTAGTTGATGGTCATTCTCTCCTTTTAGTTGCTTAGGACAAAAACTTTGGAGTCACCCTAACTCCTCCTCTGTGGCTGGAGTGATGCATAAAAGTTTGGGACACAGTGAGAGAAAGAGAGGGAGAAGTAAACAGAGCCAGATCATGAAAGGCCTGGAATCTCATAGGGGAATCACTAGAGCATTGTAACAGATCACCATGATCAAATTCGCTTGTTTGAAGGATAATTTTGGCATCTGTATGAGAATGAATTGGGGATTGCTGGTGGGAAAAGCTGGAGAGAAGGGACTGTATGCAGAGGACATGAAAGGTGTAGGGGGAGGATGAGCATAAAGAAAGAATCCATGGTTACTTTAAGTTTTCTGGTTTTGGTGACTAGGTGTAGTGGTTTGTTTGAGAAGGAAGAAAATAAGACTGATTTACTTAAGAAAAAACATGTGTTGAGATACCTGTGGAAGATCCCAATGGAGATGTCCACTGATCTGGGTATTCAGGCCTGGTGATTTCTCTGAGTACAGGTGGCAGGTGAAGACATGGGAATAGATGAAATCTACCTAGGGACATCATGTGAAATGGGAAGAGAACCAAAGACAGGAGTTTTCTGGGGGATTTTTAGTCTCTACAGGGTAAGCAAGTAGAGTAGCTGTCAACTGAGAAGGGAATTGTTAGAAAGGTGGGAGGAGGACCTGAAGGGAGAGGCCAAGGGACAAGTGAGTTTCAAGAACAGAATGGTTAGCAGTGTTAAATGCAGTAGTGGGGTTAATAAGGTGAGGACTGGAAGAGACTGCTGTGAACATTCTTGCAATGTGATTTTGCATGAGCAGTTTTTGTGTATTATTGTACAGGTAAGAAGCCAGGGTACATGGATTAAAGAAGTAAGAAGTGAAGATAGTGACTTTATCCAAGAAGCTTGACTTTGAAGCAGGCATGTGCAACTTGTGGCCCAGGACGGCTTTGAATGTGGCCCAACACAAATTCTTAAAACATGAAATTATTTTTGTGACCTTTTTTTTTTATTTTAGCTCATTAGCTATTGTTAGTGCCAGTGTATTTTATGTGTGGCCCAAGACTATTCTAATGTGGCCCAGGGAAGCCAAAAGGTTGGACACTGTTAATACACAGAGAAGGAAATAGGTTATAGGAGAACCAAGATCCAAAAGCTTTAAATTTATTATTTGTTTATAGAGAAATTTGAATATGAAGTGGTTTGAGGAGAAGAAGCTGAAAATATAGAAGACAGAATGCAAACAATCAACGGAGAAAAGTCTTCAGAAGAAATGGCAGGAGTCTAAAACAAGAGTGTAGGCAAAGAGATTAGTTCCACATTGGAAAAAAGAATGAATTTTCTTTAGAATGGAGGAAGGAGATAAAGGTAGGTATATGTAAATAAGTTTATAAATGTGGGAGTTAATGTCTGACACTCAAATTTTTTTTCTGTGAAGCAGGAAACACTGGTATGGCCTGGGGTGAATCAGGGACTTGGAGAGAATGGAAATATTCAAAACTGATGTAGAGCATGAGACAAAGAGAGAGAACTAAGGATGAATAAAAATTTGACTGAGTATGCCTGAAAGCCCAAGTGAGGTTAGAAACAATGAATTTGTCATGGCACTGATCTATATAATTTGTATGATTTCCTCTGGTAGCACAAAGAAGTAGATATGAGTCTTAAGGCTAAGTTATTAATCTAATATTAGCTTAGTGCTTTGAGGCACCAGAGGTTCCTCATAAACTTATAAGAAAGCATCACCACTGTCCATGAATTATTCAATTTCCTGCATTATCAGGTTTTTTTTCCTTCATGTTTTTGCCTCCAGTTACTGGCCAGCTTTTCTCTTGCTGAGAAAGGTCATTTGCTTAGGAAGAGTTCTATGACTATGGTAGTAATATTTTTCTACCAAGTACAAGCAACTCTCAATTATTCATTTAGTCTGATAATTTCAGGTTGCCAGAATATTTTTGTACTATTAGAGAGGGAAGAAAATGTCACGACGGTAACTGTGGGTGTAGGTTATATTAATGTTAGGGCAAAACCTAGATACAGGGGTGGACTCTTAGAGCATGACTCAACTGTATACCTAACAAAGATGACTGCCACATTTGGTTATGAAAACATTAATAAATGTTTTCCTGAGCCTCCTACTACTTATTCAAACTGGCTTAAGGAAGAATATCAATGAAAAAAAATGTTTAATCCCTGACATTTTTACCTTTTCATTTCAGTCCCTGGTGAATTTTAAAAGAAGTTCTAATGAGGTCAATGGTAAAACATACTGCAAAACATTTTCATGATGGTTGAAGCTAAGAATATGCAAAGTTCAATTATTTGTACACATCTTCCTGTGCTCTGTAATTCACCATAGCAACCAAAAGCATTAATTAATGCCGACAGCCAATATTAGAAAACAACAGCCAGTTCATGCTGTGTACAGATATACAGGGACACCTTGAGAACCCAACCAATTTACATCTTGTTTAATTAGAAAAATAAAATTACCGTATTTTCCGGCGTATAAGATGACCGGGCGTATAAGACGACCCCCTAATTTTACAGTTAAGACATAGGTTTAGGCCTATATTCGCTGTATAAGACTACAGCCTCGGAAGTGGGGGGTAGTCTTATACAGCGAATATAGGCCTAAACCTATGTTTTAACTGTAAAATTAGGAGGTCGTCTTATACGCCCGGTCGTCTTATATGCTGGAAAATACGGTATTCTCACATGTAGTATTTCTGGAAATTATTACTTCTATACATGAATAAGTTGAGCAGAAAAGCTTTAAACTTTTAAGAGGCAATATTTTATCTACTTTGTGAACCATTATAATTATGGCTAAAATCCACTTACAGATGGTAAAGACCTTACAAGCATATACTGTAGGGAAAAGGATTGCGGCTTTTATAGAAACAAAAATAAGCTGCTGCAACAAGATTCCACTAAATGTGTATAACTGTGAAAAAGTGCTTCCTCCTTGAATTAACTGATTCTGGAATGCAAGACTAGATAGTTCCATTTTTTTCACCAAATGTTAAAGTTGCTTGTTTTTATCAGGGACAAGGAGCAACTCTGGTGTGAGAAAAAAAATTAGCCTGATAAAGGGGGCATGAGGGAGTGGGCATCTCATGTGCAGGGGAAAGCTCAAACCCAGTTTGTGGACATAGCCACACTGCCAGGCAGGTTAGTCACAATTTAATAACTAGGGGCTGAAACATTTCTATAAGTGCTCCTAGTTTTGCAAAATTGTGTTCTTGCCACATCTCCTTTAATACTTTCTAATATTACAATAACAGCAAAACCAAGAAATTCAATCATGACAAGACTTAAATGATTATAAAGATGACTGAAATCAACAGCTCTTCTCAGTGAGGACCTGGGGCCAAGACAGCAGCCTGAGCTGAGGGGGCCAAGTGGATGCAGAGCAACACACTGCACAGTGTTACTGGCAAACTGCAAAAATCGAAATGTTCTGGCAACATCAACCAAATTTATGCTCTAGTTTACATTTCCCAACTATAAATCTTGTCATATCAACTGCTATAGATACCTACATAAGAAATTTGATAAATATCTATTGAATAACGACCTGTATTTGTAAAGCACTGTGTTAAATATTGTGAAGAACCCAAATATTAACAAAACACAGTTCTTACTCAAGATTCCAATACTAAATACAATAGCTAATGGGAAGGACTGTCTCAATAGCAAAAATTTCTTATTTATTCTTTCAAAACTATTTACTGGGGAAGCCGGGATGGCTCAGTGGGTTGGGCACTCACTTTGCAGCCCCCGGGGACCAAGGATCGAATCCCGGCCCTGGCCCGTGTGGACCCATATGCTGGACTGGGCAGTGCCCCCAGTTCAGTTCTCACCGGGGCAAGACCCTGGCCCAGTTCCTGCCCTGTGCAGCCCCGCCCACCTGTGGAATGAAACTATGTGGAAAAACCAATGATGTGCAACTATGGAGACTGTTCTGGGCTCTCCCCCTTCTCTCTGTCTCTGACTCTGTATCTCTCTGTCAAAAACAATAAATAAATCTTAAAAAAAACCCAAAAAAACAAAAAAAACCTATTTACTATATACATACATATATCTGCGTGCATATATATATATATATTATATACATATAGTCAAGCAGAGACTTATTTACATAAACATACTGTATATAATCACATTTAGGCTTATATATAGTTCTTTTTATACAAAAGAGATATTATAGCATCTTGCTTTTGTATCCAATATAACTTAGAAACTTTTACCACCCCATGAAGAGTAATGCCATTTTTTAAAAGAATGCATAGTACTGTACTGTACTTTAGGTAACCAGTCCTCCATTGATGGATACTGCGCTTGTTTCTATTTTTTCCCACTGGTACAAATAACGTTTTGGTAAATATACTTGTTTATATTTTTCTGTGTACTTGTGCAAGTATATCTATATGGCAGACTTTTAGAAGTAGAATTGTTTAGTAGGTTTCTCAAGTCCTCCTTCTGTTAAGCAGAGCCAGGAGGTGTGCCCCTCCACCACCACTGTGGTTTCTTAACCATTTCTCTGTGTTCTTCAGAATCTCCACTATCTTAGAAGCTCATGATGCAGTTGCACTGTTTTCTCCTGACCTCCTTTCCTGATCACTCTTATTCCCTGAAGACTCGGCTCTGGTTTACTGTTCTCATTTTCATTCTGCCTTTCAAGACTTTCAGTGACTTTAACATTAATGTTACTCACCTCACATCCTGGTCTCCTCACCCACACTGATCAGTTCTTCCATTCCTCACAACCACTAGTATCCATGATTATAAATATAAACTTTTTCATTACAAGTATCTGCACTATGAAATATTGAATTCAAGGTACTTTCACCAATAATTACCTCTTCAACTTACACTAACATCTCTACTGTAATAATTCTTTGATCTCATCAAGTTCTCCAATCTACTCAATAATACCATTTTCACTATCCAATACCCTCTCCACCTGTTTTCATTCCCCCAAATCCTGGCTAAAATCCAACTATTAGCCTTCTCCTCATTTAATCTGATGCAGCTAAAAGTTGCTGGAGAAAACCACAAAACTAATAAGCTCATGGGGTGCAGTTTAAGTTAATGACCACAAAATTCTAATGGGCACTGAATCTTGCCTAGAAGTCCTACTTACATTTCCCTAGTAAATTTGATTTCTAGGATATAAGATGACAGTTTCACAGTGTTTTCTCTTTTTACCTGCTACCTTAGCTGATAACTTGACATTATTTTTTACAGAGAAAATAGAAGCAGTCAGACAAGATGGCTCTCATGTTCTCACCATCAAAACTTAAAATGAAAGGACTTTGGCTCCTATCAGAGCCTCCTCTGCATGTGTGGTGGATCCTCTAAGGACTTCATTTCCACAACTCTTCTTTCTCTTCATTATCTATGTCTCCTTCTTTAGGATAATTCCCATCAGATTACATGTATGCTCTAGAATCTCTCTCCCTTGAGCCCACAATCTTTTCTAACTACCATCCCATTTCTCTAACCCCCTGATGCCAAGGTCCTTAAACATTTGGATGAGTTTGTACTCTCTGAATTTAAACCCGATGTTCTGCCTCTCACCCTTCGATTTACTAAAAGATATTTTTTTCTGTTCTGTTGTGAAATCACAGTTTGTTGTTGTTATTTTTAAGGAACAAAGTGAAAAAATATACTTTAGCACATAAAAGAGTCATCTATCTATCTCAAAACATTTTTCTCCCTTCAGAAATTCATTATATTTATAAAACCATTTTTCCAAATCTCTTGGATTATGATTAGATGAAATTATAGAATAATAATATCAACTATAAAAATTCTCACATCAATCAATCCAGTAGGATTCAACCACACATATATATTAGACTTTTTATAACATGTGATCCCAATAAAAAAAAAATAAAAATGTGATTTATGAGTAGGTAGAATTTGTGTATATTTAAGATTTCACTGTGACCTAACCTAAGGAAGTTGTTCTGGACAAGTTTTGTTTTTATTAAAACTAAAACCATTGGATTAAAATGACAATTCATTTCTTCCTTTAGTTAATGACTAAAAAGAAAGCCATCCTTTTCTTCTGTGTGACAAATGGTCTTTGTTAATTAGGTCAGTTTGTATGCTGGCCACATTTGGCCAAGTCCACCCTTACCAAAGATAGTAACAACCTGCTCTGGCTGGCAATCAGGCAGCAAACCTATTCTAGGCTTTAATGTTTGAAGCTCCAAATGCTAGATGCCATGGAACTGAACCTTAAATGGCATAAGCAAACTGCTCTGGTAGTACAGGACAGAATGTAAGTATTAATATTTGGGGTGTTCCAAAACACCTGTTTCTCTATTCCAGAATAAGTAATATTTGTGGTTCAGCAGGTGAATTTATATCTAACCTTGACACATGTGAAACCAAAGAATCTTAGAACTGAAACAACAGGGGGAAGAGGAAAAAGATAAAATCATAGTTGCAGTCCCTTACGTTACTCTAAATTTCCTATTTTCTTAGTGTTTCTGGTTTTTATTAATATCTTTATATCTTACCTGTCTCTGAGTGTGCTGGGGCCTAGATAAGGGTACAGGTTTTCCTTAAGCTTTCCTTTGATGAGATGGTCCAGGGTTTCATGTAGGAAAGGTTGATGCTGCGTATAGACGTTTTCTATTCCCTAAGACAGGGGACAATGATTCTTATGACATTTTTGAGAAACATTCAATATAATGGTTTATGATATTCTTATCAGAAAAAGACATGCGGGATGCCGGGATAGTTCAACAGGCTGAGTGCTTGCCTTACAACTGTGAGGTCTGGGGGATGGGTCCTGACCCCGGCCCATGTAGACCCATATGCTGAACTGGGGCTTGTGGTGAGGGTTCTTGCCTCCTGGGCGGGAGGCCCCTGGTTTGGTCCCCGCCCTGCGTGGCCCCAATATCCACTGGTGTGGAATGAAACCATGTCACAGCTGATGGTGTACGGTTGTGGAGACTGCTCTGGGCCCTCCTTCCTTTT
The DNA here is from genome assembly GCA_004027555.1 of Craseonycteris thonglongyai. Taxonomy (NCBI): domain Eukaryota; kingdom Metazoa; phylum Chordata; class Mammalia; order Chiroptera; family Craseonycteridae; genus Craseonycteris; species Craseonycteris thonglongyai. The sequence goes on from PVKE010004172.1 coordinate 21,819, forward strand.
GTCTCTCTCACCTTCTCTCAAACAATAAAATAAATCTTAAGAAAAGAACATACACTCAATAGAAATTTCATGGGATAGATTTGAATAGGAATTTTAGGAGAATTATATAATTAAATAAAAAAATTATTTTCGTCAATTAGAAATGTCCCAATCTCATAAGACTATAATTTAAGGCTAGCTATCATAAAGGAGTTTTTTTTAATAGAATTGCTTAAATCCTTTATCATCTCTTCACTAGCTCTCATCCTTTTGTGAAAATGTTATATGGTAGGCAGAATAAATACAAGGAAAGGATTATGTAGAAAAAGAGACTAGACACACACAGGAAAATGGAAAACTTTTCAGGAATGTAAGAAAGGCTAGCAGATTAAAACTCTTGTTTCACCATTTTAGAAAATAGGTCAGTACTTTTAAAAGATCTGTAATTGTTTGCTCATCTTTACTTTCCTTTAAAGAAAAACGACTTAATAAATTTTAAATTATAAACAAATGGAATAAAATAGCAATGACTGTCTTTTCACTCTTGGGTATTTCCTGGAAATAGCCCATTAGTCCCTGCTCAGCTATTTGGTCCAATACTGATGTGGCTCCAGTATAGAAGGCATTTAACAAAAAAGCTTTTGGGAGGATGCCTGCTTTAATTTCATTTAATTGACATAGTACTGAATCAGCAGCAATCCAGAAGTTACTTTGAAGGTCATATCCAGTCACTCTCAGCCTCAGGGGCTTCAATGTTGTTCATTTAGGACAGCACAGAGATGTCGTACCTTCAATCCTTTAAGGAACTGTTTGGTAATAGCCACAGCATCTTTGGGACTAAAGAGGTCACTTCCTCTGACCCGCTTACCACCATATTCAACAACTGCAGACACAAGCTATAAAAAAAAAAAAAGAAACAACCTTACTGCTTGGAGATCAGGAAACTTGTTTCATAAGAAAATACCTTGAATTATGGAAATAAAGACATAAGAGAATAGAATTACACATTTCTGTGAATAAAAATAGTATGATTTGTCATTGTCAGAGTAAGAACGTAATAATAAAGTTGGTTCCTGTTTGGTAGGACTCATGTATTAATTTGGTTACCTTTCGGTATTTCTCAGACACGCCTTTATTCCTGAGGTCCACCATTAGTCCTGGCAGGCTGTTGCTGCTATGTCGCTCATAATGCAGAGCATAAAGCGTCACCAGGCGGGCAGCATCAAACTCTGTCACCTTGGGGTTCTGCAGGAGCCTCTTCACATTCTGAAGACAGATAGAAGAAATCCCCACTTCACGTCAGTGATGCTGTATATATAATATCTAAAATCTAATAGTTATTGAATGGCAGTGATACATCTAAGGTCATGCCTAAGACTATTACTATGGCAATATCCAGATCACAGGTTTAGCAACTGTTTCAGTTATAAAAAACTGGATGCCTTTTGCCTAAGATAAGAAATAAATAAAGAAATAAATTTCCATTGTAATTGCTATAGGACAAAATGAATTTAACTATGGATAGTTCTTTTCTTTCCTTTGATGAGATGGTCCAGGGTCTCATGTAGGAAATGGTGTGATTTCCTTGCTGAAACAAGAACAGCATATACTATTTCTACCACTTCAAACAATACAACACACAACAGAACTGACCAGTTGACTTGCAAAATTCTACTATTTTCTCTTAGTATTAGTGACTAATCAGTGAAATGAAGACAAGTTGGTAAAATTTTACAAAGGAGGACTGACTTTATCTCCAAGAAGCATCAGATTGGGGAAGCCGGGATGGCTCAGTGGGTTAAGCGCTCACTTTGCAGCGCCGGGGACCAGGGATCGAATCCCAACCCCAGCCCGTGCGGAACCATATGCTGAACTGGGAGCTCCCCCAGTTCAGTTCTCTCTCTGTCTCTGTCTCTGTATCTCTCTCTCTCTCTGTCAAAAACCAATAAAAATAAATAAATATTAAAAAAAAAAGAAGCATCAGATATAACAGTATGTCTCAACATTATTTACAAAAATATGAGTATGTAAACAGCATGTAATCTCTAAATTGAATACTTATGATCTTAAGAGAGTAGTCAAGGGTGCCCAACCTTTTGGCTTCCCTGGGCCATATTGGAAGAAATGTCTTAGGCCACACATAAAATACACTAATACTAACAATAGCTGAGTGAACTAAAAAAAAAATCACAGAAAGAATCTCATAATGTTTTAAGAAAGTTTATGAATTTGTGTTGGGCCTCATTCAAAGCCGTCCTGGGCTGCATGCAGCCCGCAAGGCTGCAGGTTGGACAAGCTTGGAGTAGGTACTGACAGCAGAGGAAAGTAGATGAAATCATGCTTAGGCTTTGTCAACCCTCACATTAAGGGACTTCCATATGGTACAGATTTATATTTATTGTATAGAACAAATTAATTCAAGCCAACAAATACTTTTTGAGCCCCCTCTAGGCATAAGGCACTATGCCAGGCACTGGAGAGGACAGAGATGAGCTAGGGACCGTTTCTGTCCTCAGTGAGTTCCCAGACAGTGGGGTGGTGAGGGTGGGGGGTTAAAAAGTGTAGCCCATTCTGCCCCAAAGCATGTTTCTTTGATGTACTTGCACCCTATCAAATTGGTAAATACGTGAATGGTGTCAGTTTAACGCATAAGGCATATTGGTTTATATGCAATTTTTCCAGTATGTTAATATTTAGGAGACCAGGGACAAATGGAGGCTTCACCAATGTTAAGGAAAAAAATGAAAATCCTACTGAAGTGTTTTCTGCAAGAAGTAGCTAGTTTTGTAGTTTTAAGAACTGCAGTACTTTTATTCTGTTAAGCTGTCCTGGGGCAAGGGCAGGTATAAATGAAAAGGACACAAAGATACTTCTCTATGTTAAAAAGAAAAACAAAACAACAAGAACTGATTGAGAGCCCCATGTCCAAGTCTGAATTTTGATGAAACTAGTCTCTATGAGAAGCAAATATTATTGAGACCTTATATCTTGAAGACTAAAACATGAGCCCCAGGAATAAGGCCACAAATGATGGACTGAGTATGTTTCTATGTGCAAATGCCAGTGGCGATATAACTCTACTAGTATTTTTGTTAGGATTTTTATTTTTACTGGGCTCTGCTTCCAAAGTTATATACATTTTTTTTAGTTATATAGATTTTAAGTGATCTGCTTATAACCCTATTTTCCTATAACTTTTGTTGATTTTGGAGAATGTGAGGTTTTTTAGGAGCACATATGTGGTATTAGAACAGAAACATATGTGTACAAAAAAAAATAAAAAAAATAAATAAAAAACTGAGAATCAGTGCAATGGGGGGAAGGGGACACAAAGTGATGAAAAGTAAATCTGGCTGCTGAGGAATCAAGGAAGACTTCAAGAAGAAGGTAACATTTGCAAAATGCCCTAAAGAATGTTGAAATTAGTTGGAAACTGAAAGAGGTGATGCTATTAGTAGGAATATGGAAATCAGAGAAAAATGGGTTGGATTGAAAGGCTGACAAGAATCTTGGAGGGTACTGAATTCTGAGGATGTAACAACTAACATCTGTATGGTCCTTTCCAACTTACAAGGTGCTTTCCCATCCTTTTTCTTTCTTAGTACTTTACAACAACCAGGTCTAACATCTAAGAATTCTTCTGTTCACACTAAAGAGGGACTGTGATGAAATGGGGAGCCTCCTAGATAACTCTCAAGTAGAAAGTTCTCTGAGTAGGATATACTGTTATATCTGTTGTTGCTTTTCTGGGTGAACACATTTTACTATCATTATCTGTAAGGGATCAAAAAGGAAGACATTTCTCTTCTGTAGGTTTAAATCTTATAGTCACAAGAATTTCCTTACTTTTTTTTCATTTTGTGGTAGCTTTCCCACAGAGAAGTCGCTGAATACAACCTATTTAGAACATCTGTTCAAATGTTCCACTAGTTTCTACTATAATATGAAAAAATTTCAGAGTATAATTTATTATCAAGTAAAAATATACAATTCCATATGTATCTCAGTTAACTTGGCATAAGTGTAAAACATCTGTCTGGGATCTCTGTTGTCACTTTTCTTATTGGCACAGTGTTTCATTGCCTGACCTTGCAGTCATTCTTTTTACTGTAAAACTACTCAGTTTCTCACTGACCTGTCTCTGTACTTTTAAGCAAATCTGAGATACTCAACTAATCATAAACCCACAAAACAGGTATTGGGATAGTCAAAGACTACCTGCAGCAACTAGCTTTTACCTTTTCTACTTCCTAACTACCTTTACTTATATATTGACTTGGCTGGCTGTTTCCCATTAAAGAATTCACTTCTATCCATGAGATTTGATACTGGTATTTAGTCTCTGACTTGACTCTTTAGCTCTCCCTGCAGGACTTGGCCCAGAGATGATCCAAGATTACTCTGTGTAAACTACTTTACTTGCTTTTGAGCCCTTAGGACCTAACCCATGGCTTGGATCAGTGTTCTGGCTAGACTTAGGTATTTCATCATGAAAAGAAACTTGTAGGTATAAGTTGAGTTCTTTCTATCTTTCAGCTATCTACATAAGTCCTTAAAGAAGCAAGGCATTTTTGTCTGCCTGGGTCCATTATTCTTTGACTTACTTTTGAACTATTTTTCTCATGGCTATTTGACTCATCGACTTGACTCACAGTGGCATGCATTATATTGAGATTCCAGGGTACAAGCCAGATAAGAGGAGAGAAAGACTCTGAGAGCTTTCTAATTGTTACATAGCAGATATGTGCTACAGGGTGGTATTTGTATGTTGGGAGATATGACTGAATTATATAATAAACTTTTGGGTTTCTCTTTTCTTATTAAAATTTCCATAAGCCTTGAGACTCTCAAGAGAGAAAAAGCATACTGTCACATAATAACAATGGCTCAGTAAAGAACAAAACAGAAAACTATTGTCTGCTTAAGGAGATAGGATTCAAAAATCTTCCACTGAATTCTAACATTCATGTAGGTCAAATTGAGGAATACAAAAAGAAAAGCAAAAACACTGTCTTTGAAGGTCAAGTTTCAAAAAGGAGCTAACAGTCCCTCAAAAGACATCAATTAAAAAACAATTCTTTTCTGATATTTAGAGATTCTTCTATTGTTTTGGGATGATTACTTTTCTGTTTTCTTCTCCCAAAACTATAAGCAGCAGCACAACAAGAAAAAAACTTGTATAACATAGCTACATTTTAAACCATTGTACAAATTACAGATGAAGTCATCAACTAAAGATATATGGTCTCCATTTTTTGCTTCAATTTAACCTAAAGAACAGAATCTCTACTTTGTTATCTATTATCACATTAATGTAGTAACAGTAAATGAATAGTATGATAAGCCAACAGATTAAAACAGCAAGATGGAGTTGGCACAAGTCTTCAACATGCTGATATGATAAAAAAGTGAGTGTAATCTAACTGTGTGAGGGAACAGTGTTGTAGGACTAGAAACAGCTTATCTAGGAAAGAACCCATTTCCATGATTGGTAAATACATCTGAGGCAGCATTCGTTTTCTTAATCACTGGTCAACACAAAATTTAGCTTTGCTGTAGATATTCTGCTGCTCAACACTGTTTCTGAAACACTGGTTCAGAGAGAAAAGGATCATTTTTACTCTAACAATAAAAGTAAAATTGTCAGCTCTATGTAGCCCAAATAATTTTCTTATGATTTTAATGAGATGCTAAATAAATAAATAAATAAAACAAAGCAAACTTCTGAAATCAAGGAGAGAGACCCAAGGTCATGAGTGGACTAAAAAAATAATGTCCTAGATGCCATAAAGAAAATAGAATGCACCATCAAATAATAATACTGACAATGGTGATAGTTAATACTTGTTGAACGTTCTAAGTACCAGGTACCATATTAAGTGTTTTACATGTATTAGTTCACTGAACCCTCACAAAAATCTTTGAAGTACAATTATTTTTCCTTATTTTACAGACAAAAAGAATAAGACTTACGTGGTTAAGAATCATTTTCAAACCCAAGCCATCAAATCCCAAGCTCTTAGCCACTACTCCATAATGCTTCAAATACTAATAGAACTTTATCTTCATTGTTTTACAAACATTTATTGAGTCTCTACTATGAGTTATTAATAAGATGATTTGAGGTCTTTTACCCAAGGTCAGGAAAGAAGTGATATACAAATAGACTAGTTTCTCCTTCCAAATGAAAAGCTGTGATATGACATTGTGGGTGGGGGGTAAATTGTTTACTTTCTGAACATGTTTTTCGTCATGGTATTAAAGAAATCTTCCTTGCTAATCAAATGAATCTTTTCTAAGGCTATGGATATATTTCAATGCAGTTTGGATCCAGTGAAATTCTTTCCAAATCAAATTTTTGTTAGCCTGTAGAATAACTAGTTAGAAGTGGCAGCAATTTGTAGGGTAATTTTTGGCAATCACATGAGCTTTTTTTCCCTCATTATGTTACAGTTACTATTCAATAAAATGAATCCCATCTCTACTCAAAAAACCTCAATTCATTGCTCCATGACGTTATCGTCACCTAAGGTCAAGCCAAGGAATGCGTAACCCATGTAGGGTCAGGCCCGTGGCATCTACTCATTATCAAACAGAAGTTCCCTTTATAGATTATTTGAATCCTGTTGCTAAAGAAATCCTTTATGATTGGGGAGGGCAGATCAACTGCTCAATGGAGAACCCAAATACCGTGGGCAGGAAAACCTTCAAAAGATAACTTTTTAAAAATATAAAGTAGATCACAAATAGAAGTCACATTTTAAAAGTACTATCCTTTTAAAGTGAACCAAGAATAGGGTTTCAAGCAAGGCATTACAGCAACTTTTCTAACTGCTTCACATATGGTAGAGATACAAATAAAGATACTAAAATTGGCTAGTAAGTTTGGTAATAAAACTATAAATATAAGAAAATTTAAATTTAGTTATAGGATAAAATTTTGTTTTCATTTAATGAGAAGAAAAATACTGAGAAAAAGAAAAAGTTTTCATAGGAGTATTTCTATGAGGCCCACAAAACAAATAATTTATAAACTGTCGTTAGCACCACTGTTCAAAATAAGTTGGTCAAGTTAGAGTGTGATATATTTTTATAAAGGAATACTACTTAGTGATTAAAAAGAACAAGTCTTTAGGTTCTGATCTGAAACAGTCTCTGAGACATGTGATTAAGTGAGAAAGTAGATGCAGAACTGTATGTACAATATGGTATTGAGTTAAAGACACACACGTACACACACAGGCTTGCACATACACAGAATAACTGCAAGGATGCATATGAAAATGAGTAAGAGACTCAGTTTTTACTATATATTTCTTTCATGAAGTACTTACATTGTCTATTTAAGAATCAGAATTTAAGACAACTAAAAAATAATAAAGTCAGCCTAAAAGTTTTTTGTGAAGATTTAACAGCACAGGGATAAAATTAAAAATGATAAAAAAAATACTTTTCATCAATATAAAGCAAATAGCATCTCTATGACATATTTTCAAAATGATGATGTTTTCAGAGAAAATCTTGATAAACATTTTAAAACCAACAACTACAGCTATAATCCCAGGAAAGATCATGGTATAACTAGAGCAACCATAGGTGGGTGGGTTTTTGCATTCTGGTTGTACCAGATATTCAAAAAACTATGCTTAGAGAAGGAGAACAAACATTTATGAAGCCCCTATCACATGTGAAGAATTTCACATATTTCATTGAATTCTCATACCAATCTAAAAGTTTGAAATCATTATCCCTGGGGCTTGGGCAAAGTAAGTAATTTTCCCAAAGAAACTCTGGTCTGTAGAGACAGGCTAACGCCAGGGCAGTCTGCTCTAAAGCCTGTGCTGCTTCCATCCCACCACACTGGCTTTAGTTTTAGAAAGTGAAGCAGAATTGCAGCAGGGCAAGAAAGAGACCGAGTTTTAGAATATTGGGTCCTAATTAATTAGGACAGGTGCTTCCTATAATAAGTGGTTTAGAAATGGCTGTCTCCCGAATGAATTTAGTCCCAAGTTATTTATTGTCAGTGACATCACATTTTGTGATTTTTAGGGACCATGGAATTATCTCTGATTATATCTAAACTGCCACTACATTGTTTTCTCCCTCTGAAATGTGTCTCATATTTGTTCTTACTGTACATTTTTACTGTCGCTATGAGTCTACTAACTCTCTGACTTCAATGTTTTTACCTCCAAAGCATCCTAATTAGATTAAATTTCCTAAAATACTGCTTTCATATGAACTTTCTATGTAAGACCCTACACTGGATCTTTCTGCCTATCTCAGCAAGTAAAAATTCCTCTTACAAGCTTCATCATAAACTGGTTCCTGCTTACCAGTTCAATTTTATCTATTTCTTTTCCACACCCACTCTCAACAGGTCAAACTGTTTATTATTTTCTGCATACTTCTGCATCTTTGCTTTTCCTATTATCCCTGACTGACATCCTCCTCCAGATTCTATTCATTCTTTGTGGTCTGTCTTAATGTCACCTTCTCTTAAGAAACTGTTCCTAGTAACTTCAAATCTCATAGTCAGAATCACAATTTTGACTTAAATATTATCTTGAAACACTGCCTAATTGTTTCTTGTGCTTTAGTTTTGTCTTTTCAATTAAACTGTAAACAGGGTCTGATTATGTCATGTATCTTCTAAAATTCTCTAGTAGCTCCCATTATTTTAAAATTAAAGCCCAGCCTCCTTTCAAGGCCATAACCTGGTCCCAATATGTCTTTCTGGCTTATCTAAGACCACTTCTTATCTTGTACCTTGCAGTAGCTATATTAATTATCTGTTCCCCTAATTTTATTTTTTACATCTCCATGCCTGCATTCTCTCTGTTGAGAATTTCCCATCCTTTTCTCTGGTGGGTGTAGTCCTTCTACTCACTCATCTAGACCCAAATCTAATGTCAGCTCCTCTAAGAAGCTTCATCCTTAGAGAAAATAGTTGTCCTTCCTCTGATTTCCATATTCCTTTGGAAATACTGGTACCTCTAGAATAGCACATATTGCATGGTATTATAATTCCTACTTTAAATTCCTGTCTCTTCTACTACAATGTGAGCTCTTTGAGAGAAAGGATGGTAACTTATTCATCTTTGTACCTCATAACACTGTACATGTAGCAGGTGGTCACATGTTTAGAATGAAAAGCAGATGTTCCATAGTAAAAAACTTTGATAATGCATTTTAATATATCTTTTAGAATCTTCCTAACAACCCTGTGAGATAAGTATCATTATATCTATTTTACAAATGAGGAAACTGGCTCAGAGATTAAGCCAACAGCTCCAGGGCACAAAGCCAAAGAGTGGTAAACTAAACACTAAAATCCACACCTTCTGATATTAGTCTAGTATTCTTTTTAATAGATTAGGCTGCCCTCCTAAATACTCAATAAACTGCCTAGACCCTTTGGAATTGCATGTTAATCTTCTCCTGTGGCTCTTATCATGTGCCTATCTTAAATAATACCAATCTGTGTTCTTGTCTCAACACCTTGTTAGACTGTAAGTTCCATGTGGGTGAAAGATTACTTGCCTTTGTATTTCTTGCTTTGATTGGCACAGTGCCTTACATATAGTAGGTGCTCATCAAATTGGACTGAACAGATAGATACCTGGAGAGCACTAGAATGGTCATTTTGACAGGCCAGTTCTTGCTCAACCTCCGAAACCTCCAACAGATTCCGCTCACCGACCAACCGAGACAACTCTCCAACCACTGTCACGTGCTTTGATACAGTCCCAGACATCTTCTTGAACTGTGGGTAATTCTCAACAAAGGCCTGCCGTGGGAAAAACATCAATTGAGGATTCTGTTATTTCTCGACCGAGGATAGGCATGTATGAAGAAGGAAAAGAAGAAAGCAGGGATTGTTCTTCTGTCCAGACTAAGGCATCTACAGCTTTCAATCACTTGGCATTTTGTTATGCTTAAGAAGAAAAGAACTGGTATATGTCAGTAGACTGAGTCTTTAAATAGTCCAAATATGACTGAAGAATGGAAAGAAGTGTGTGGCTTATTATGAAGTTTTGACTGAAGAGAACTATTATAGAAAGTAATCTCAAACCAAACAAAATGAATTAAGATAGAAATCAGACCCAGAATATTCCAGAAATGTTGCTTACATGAATAGTTCCAAAGTCTTGCATGTTAGTCATCCATGTACATGTTCAATTTACCTTCATGTCTGCTATTGATTCTAGTTTTTGTTGTTCTTTAGGTTTCTTCTTCTGAAAGTCTTCCATAAGATTCTTTATATTACTACCAATCTCAGCAAAGTTCAGGTACATGTTCTGTGAAAAAGGAAGTTGCAAACACAGTTGTATCAACTAATCTGATTTTCAGACAATTTAAAAGGAGAAATGAAAAAGAATCCTGAATGCAGTTAGAATTGAAGGGCAAGAAAATTCCATTATAATTACCAAATCTGGACTTTGGCCAGGACACTGGTGATGAATACCATTACTGTTCTCACAAAGCACTAAGGATGGGAGGGAAGTAAATAAATTGGATTCTAATTTTAAAAGTATAGAAACAAACATGTGATTTATATAAAAAAAGATTGTTAAAGGTCAGAATCCAAGTCTTCTGCCTTCCCTTGAGATGCAGTTTATCTACATGATGCCTCTATCATCCTTCCACATGAAATTCCATACCTGCTGTCATTTTAACAAGTCAATATTGAACTTCTTACATAAAAACAACTAAAATCAATTTAAAAAATTTAAAATCACCTACATTAGCATAGAATTCATCATTTTCTGCAGATAGGACCACTTCTTTCAAGTCTTTACTGATTCCTGGCACTCTGGAAAGATCAATCCGATTGTTGTTTATGCCCAGTAGTTCATGGACCATGGCCTGATATGTCCACTAAAGAATTATGACCAAAAAAATGGTAATAAAACAGGGAAATAGTGAATGTTCAGGAAAATAAACACTGATAACATTCTTAGTAACTAGTCTTCTTTACAAGGAGATTCTCTATTTAGTTCACATTTTATTAATACTTTGTGCTATACTAAGCATTAAAATTGTTATTTTAATTGTTTAAACATATAAAAGTCAAAATATTTTTAGATTTCACACTTCTGGAAGAAGGGCAGCAAGATTAATATTCCTGATAGAAAGAAAACAAATTAGATCTATCATTAGCTCCAATTTTTGCCTATGAATTAAGAGTATATTTTTGGCTTCACAGACAGGGTTATATTGGGACTGCAGTTACAAGCTGCACCATTTCCTGTATGCTTCATGTACAGCATGAGAAGTGTGTTCTTGCAGATCTGAGTGGGGCTATATTTATCCTGGGAACACTAATATTATCACAAAAAACCTTGTGAGTTCATGAAAACACATATTCAGAAGCTTGCCCCTGAATTAATTTTATTTTATATTTTTGCTTAATATAAATCATGAAGGATTGATTTCCGGTCTTACAAATGTGAACTCATTTGTTAAAACTGGAAAGGAGAATCCCCAAATTCTGTCTTCTCACCATTTATGGAGAATTGGTTGCTTTTAGTCATAGGCCTATGAAATAAAACTAAATATGTTCCAGCAAATTACCCTCTACCTAGAATCTAAATGCAAGAAATATTTATATATGTATAGTTCATCTTAAGCATCTAGATTTATTAATAACTTGAGGTTATAAAATAAGTAGTTTTATTTCCTAAAATATTTGTCAAATAAATCCTAAAAAAGCAAGTTTCATTAGGGCATTTAAAAGAAGTACAATAAAATTGTTTAAACTTCCATAAACAGCATCCTGTACACTCTGTCATCACACTTACTCTATAATCAAATTTTCTATTTACTTCTCTCTCCATTGGACAACAAGATCTTTGAGGTCAGAGACTGTATCTTTTAACCATTGACCTCCAGGTCTTAAAACAGTACCTGGTACATAATAGGTCTTCAGTGGAATTTATTGAATGATTGGCTGCTTTTCTTTGGGGAACAGAATTATAGGCAATCATTTCTCTTTCTAATTTTTTATATTATAAAATTTTTTTAGTGAACGTATATGACTTTGAATTTCAGGAATATAAGGCTATCGTATCACAGAGAAGTTGCATTCCATAGCCACAGATTTCCCCAGCATTAACATGACCATAACCTGGGAAGAAAGTGAAATAAAGATTGTGCCTTTCCCTACAAATTCAGTTACTATTAATAAAGCATCTACTATGTGCAAGGCACTGTGCTTGCACTTGCAGAGCAAACACTGGTAAAACACAGTATGCCTTAAAAGAATGAATAACCTAGGAGATTGTGAAAACAAGCATGGCAATTGCAACGTAAGACAGAAGAGACACACAAAGTTCCACAGTAATTTAGGGGGAAGGGAAAAGAACACATCTGACTGAAAGAATAAAGGTCTCAAGGAGATATTTTGAGTAATTTTAAAGGAGAATTTTGATAGGTGAAGTTGTAAAGGGAAGGTATTCCAAACATTCCAGAGTTTAGACAGAGGTTACAATGAATAAACTGATGGCAGAACACCACATGACATATCTGCAGTAGTGAGCTGCAGGTTTTATACAAGGTTGGGCCCATATTGTGAAGGCTCTTGGATGTTAAGTTCAGTTTGTATCTAACCCAGTGGGCAAATGGGAACCAATGAAGTTTTTAAAGCCAGGAGTAATAGGATCAGAACTGTGGTTTCAGAAAAGTAATTTAACAACATTGTGTCTGTGAAATAGAGTGGGAAGAACTGAAAGTGGGAATTAAGTAGATGACTATTTCAGTTTTCCCACAAGAGATTAGGGTCTACAACAAGGTAATGGCATTAAGAATAGAAAAGAGCAGAACCTAGAAGTTGCCCTGATTAGGGGTAGGGGTGGTAGCAGAAAGGGACAGGAAGGATGAGGTGGAAGAAAGAGTCCAATATTACTGTGGCTGGAAGAACAGTGATATCAAAACACCAAGAAATACAAAGCAAAACAAGAACAGCTGAAAATAAGGAGGCAAATAAAGGGACCATGCTGTTCATTTCCACATCTGCTTTTTCATGAATACCACTTAAAATCATCCTTCTGTTATGCTAACAAAGGGTTCTGCACCTGGTTTAGCAATGGGGTGATGGCATCATCGCAGCGATCTAAAATAAGTAGCAATGGAGGAACCTCAGTCCGCCGGAATTCAAACAGTTCATATTCTTTAGTTATCACTTGCTGTGGGTGAGAGAGAAACAATAGTTTGGTCAATCAGTTACAGATAGAGATGATATAAATAGGAAATTAATGCATAAAAGCCACATTAAACAATAGTTCTTTGCACTTTCATAGGTCTTTCATAAAAGGATTGAAAAGCTTGACAAAGTTGAGTAATATTCTGTTTAAGAGGTTAGGATTTGAAACTCTATTTTACAAGTAGTTTAATTGGACAGAAAGAAGTAGCTTGGAAATGTTTCTTGGGTTGAACCTAAGAATTTTAACTCTAATTTGTTTCTTTTGGTTTTGAATTACAAAGGCTTACTTTGCCAGTAAACCTAATACATCATTTCTTTGGTTGTAGATAAGATATTCCTTTAGTTTCTAAAATATAAGGAAATGAATGGTCTTGATGTTTTGGAACTAGAATTAGAGAATGCCATACCTTAACACATTCTGCAAGTCTCTTGGCTGCCTCTGAGGAAAGCTGGTAACGAATCATGGGACATTTCTTCAGGGACAAAAGGAGAGCTGTCAGTCCTTGAGTTGTTCTGGATAGCTGGGTTGGATCCCAATTTCGACCCTTTTTGTTAGAAACATATATTTAGGGAAAATATTAATTTTTTTCTTATAAATCCAATTACTTGCTGAATTAACTCCCACCTGATAAACAAACAAACAACCCAAAAACTTTTCTTCCATACCTGGCAGCAACCCAAAATATTCAGGGAAAACAAATGTGGATTCACAGCAATGTAATCACCATAAAATTCCTGTAAACAAAGCATCAAGGTCACTGAGTCATTCCATAAACTCCAACTGTATCATGCAGTAATATTTTCATATGTGATATAATACTATGTGATATATATTCAAATGTGAAGAAGTGCAAACATAAAAGAGATTCGACAATTGATCAATTGCCAATTGAGTAACAATAGTTGATATGGGGGAATTAATAAAAATAATTATAAAACAGCAGCAATAACAATGAATCTTTTTAAAAAACAAAAAACAAAAGCTCTAGAAGTATACATGAGATATTTCTGGAGACTTCTGTGTACATTTATCAATTAGTAAAAATAAAAGTTATATAATATATGATGTTATATTCAAATGAAAAATAACTTTGCTTTCCAGTACATTCTCATGAGGAAGAATATGATTTAAAATATGTCATTCTTTTTAAATTCATTTACCACTCAGCACATCCTTCTGAATATCCAAGATTTGTTTATTTGCTGCCCTGAGATACTATTTTTCACTTAGGTGATAAACTTATTCAAATGCTTGTGATAACTGTATTTGAGAACACTAAACTGTTTAAGGAGGAAAGGGTAAAATGATATATTCTAATGTGTATGATATAGCATGCAGAATAAATATTTAGAAGTTTCCAAGTTTTAACCTTAATGACAAACATTTTATTATTCCCAAAGCAAGATAATCACAAAAAGAACTTTAACAAACCTCATTCACATCCTTTACCTCTCCTGTGCTCTCCCTATCAGAGTTCTGTAGATAAACATTCTCATAGTTAGCTCATAAAACTATCATAGGACATATCTGACTCTGTTCCCAACCCTATGAAACCCTCCCGACCAATCTAGTAAGATCCAGTACCAGTTAATCTCCCTATTCCTACTGACTCCTTTAATTCTGTTCCCATTCAATTTGATACCTCTTCCAAACTTTCTTAATATGAGTATAGTCTGGTGCTGTACACATTTATTGCTTTCCTTCTTTTGATACAATAACCTTTCTTATGTTAAGACTCAAAAAGGGCCAATATATTAGAGTTGTATTAAAGCACCAATATGTTTACCTGAACCTCAGCCACAACTTCCTGTTCATCAGCTTCAGCTAATGACTTCACATCACTCTTGCTGATCACATTACTGAAATCTGAAACAGACATATGAGTTGTAGTCGACTCAAAGGAGTCCATGTCTGCTGCAATAGATGTACATGTGTCTGACAGTTAAGCCTAATAACTAAGTGAAGTTTAGTACATATTGTAGCATATGTCAGAGTTGGAAACCTTCAAATTGTAATGAGTAGCACAGTATGTTTAAATCCATAACTTTGCAATAATACTTAAAAAAAAGAAAAAGACCATTACTGTAGGCACTAAAGTATGCTAGAAAACCAAGTCTTATCTTGAAAATAGTAAAGAGAAATAAGTAAGCTTTTATCCTTTTATATACAAACTGTACCATCAAATAACCAAATAGTACATGAGGAGAAATTTCCCTTTATATTAATAGAAATCTCCCAGCTAAAAAATAAAGAAGGAGGGAAGCTGGGATGGCTCAGCGGGTTAAGCGCTCGCTTTGCAGCCCCGGAGACTGAGGATCGAGTCCCTGCTCCGGCCCATGCGGATCCATGTGCTGAACTGGGGTGTGCCCCCAGTTCAGTTCTTGCCGGGGCCTATGTGGGAGGCTCCAGGCCCAGTTCCAGCCCTGAGCGGCCCTGTGCCCACCTGTGGAGTGAAACTATATGGAAAACCAATGCTGTCAAGTATGAGGATTATTCTGGGCCCTCCCCCTTCTCTCTGTCTCTCTGCGTGTGTGTCCTTCTCTGTCAAAAAACAATAAAAATAAATCTTAAAAAAAAAAAGACAATCATTAAAAATAAATAAAGAAAGAAAGAAAGAAGGAAAGATGATAGAATTAAAACATTTTTTTCAACCTCTAATGAATCAATGGATGGAATAGGCATTGAGCATCAACCATTGCTGCTAATACCACAATAAGAGATGCTCGGTGGAAGCACACAACACTACGTATGATGTATTCTTGCCAAAAGAAATAAAATCTGAATCTAATTAAACCTCTACAGCCAAGTACCAATTTACAGAAACTAGAGGATCGAGGAACATTTTAAACTGCAAAATCATGTTAAACTACCCCATGGGGATGCAATCAGCGAAATCCAGGCTGTAGGAAACTTTAACAGAACAATGTAGTAGTTTCTTTATTAAATATATTGCACAGGAGAGAAAGAACCTGTAGAAGAATAAAGAAACTTAAACAACATATCAACCAATGGCAATGTGTACAGCTTACTATGATCCTGATTCAAACAGTAAAAACCAAACAAATAAAAAGACATGAATTTTAAATTTGAATCCTGAATGAATACTTTAAAAATAGAAATATTTTTCATTATTTAAGTGTGATATTTAAAAAAATGAGTCCTTAACTTTTAGAGATTCATACTGAAATGCTAATGAATAAATAAATGTCTTAGATTTCCTTCAAAATAATATTGGTGGGGAGAGGTGGCAGTATAGGTAAAACAAGATTGGCCATGGTGCAATAATTGCTGAAACTGGATGATGGGTACGTTGGAATTTATTTTACTATTCTGTTTACTTTTATACATACTTGAAAATTTCCATAATAAAAAGTATTTTATTAATAAAAGGAAGAGCCTCTTATATAAGATATTGAGTAGATATAAAAATATACAAAAATAAAGTTATTGAAAAAATGAGATGAGCAAGCCAGTTTAGTACTGTTATTTAACATGCTCCATTTGGGGAAACTGAGTGAAGGATATATGGGATCTCTTTATTAATTTCTTACAACTGTACATTTTATCTCAAAATAAAAAGTTTAATTGGAAGCTGGGATGGCTCAGTGGGTTAAGTGCTCACTTTGCAGCCCCGGGGACCAAGGATCAAATCCCAGTCCTGGCCCATGCGGACCCATATGCTGAACTAGGGAGTGCCCCCAGTTTGGTTCTCACTGAGGTGAGACCTCAGCCCAGTTCCTGCCCTGTGCAGCCCCATGCCAACCTGTGGAATGAAACTATGTGGAAAAACTGATGATGTGCAAATATGGAGACTGTTCTGGGCCCT